>JASKUP010000181.1:0-55069 GCA_030448955.1 Trichopoda pennipes | reverse complement strand
ACAACTATGTGAAGTTGAAATTGGAAGCGTATATAGTTTCAACTATGCTTGACTAAGTCTTTGTTTGCTTTTAAGCATTTTGTTGTTCAAAAACACTTGCCATTACTACGATTTTAGTTTGCAAAAAGCAGCATTATTATGGTGGAAGAAATATTTGTTCTTAACAAAATATGCTTAACGGTTTTGCTTAGTTTCACACAAAAGTTGTGACAAATAAATACAGAACTTTACATTACTAGAGTACTAATGAGCATAAAAAATTAAAGATACACATATTAAAAGTTATGCAAATTATTTATAAACTTGAAGATTTAAAGAAATTACGCGTTATTATGAAATGAGAAAAAACCATAAAGTTATATTTGGAATAGTTTTCGTTATTATCTATGAAATTTACAACTTCTTAATCAAGCTTCATAGAAAATTACTATCAGTCATGTAATTGTCATATTTATTTTTTTTTTTTGTATTCTTCAATTCTTTATAATTTTTTTTACTTGTCTATTATGCTATAGAAGAGGTTATTCAGATTTTAGAAATATGTTAAAGGCAGTGTTGTTAGATTTAATACAGAATTAATTAAAATAATCTTTCTTCTGAAACCTTAAACACCAAGGAGAATAACGCTAAAATTATTCTTTTCCATTCCCTGTTAGGCATTTGAATTCATCACAGCCTTTAAAATATTTTGAAATCGATCGATTCTGTAAGCAGTTTTGATATATTCGGAATATATCCTCAGAAACTACAGAATTATTTCCATTTATTTTAAATCCCCCACTGCGCAGGATTATTGTTAAAACCTTTTTGGCGCCACTCATTTTATAATCATTTATTTATTTTGTCAAAATACCTCACAATAATATGCAAATTTTTGTGGTGTATCCTTTCCAGATGGAGCATTATAGCTTGCCCGGTATTATTTTAAAAGTTCGAAGGCATTGATTTTCACAGTATTAAAACACTCACATCACGGATTTTAAGTTTTAAAGCTGAAATCGATTCATAGTAGATGCATTACCATTTGTTACCATGAATTCAATGTCACAAGAAGATTGCATTAAAATAATTAAAACCCACAATGAAAATAGTGGTTCTGCTAAAGTTACATTTCGTAAAATTCGCGATTTCTTCGGAAAACATAATCATCCTTCTGAAACCTCTATTAAGAAATTGGTGGTTAACTTTAAGTCGACACAAAATGTTCGAATATCAAGGCGTATTCCACCGGGTTACTCAACTGAAAACATCGCAGCCGTGAACCACAGTGTTAAAACAGATCGAAATTTGTCAATTCCTCGACGTTCTAAACAATTGGGGTTATCCAAAACTACCACATGGCGAATTTTGAGTAAGGATTTGACTTTGAAGCATTAAAAGGTTTAACTGATGCAGTAATTAAAGCTGACCGACCAGTCACATCGCCGTAGATTCATTCAATTCATTTAGAAAATACCGGCTGGTTTTTCCAAAAAAAAATTTTTTTCAGACGAAGCCCATTTTCACTGGCCAACAAGTAAAATTGCCGCGTTTGTATTTCCGAAAATTCTAGAGCGATTGTTATGAAGCCAGTGTGATCAACGTGTCACTGTATGGTGCGCTATGTAGTCTGGAGGCTTGGTTGGGTCTTTTTTTTCAAAGATGAGGCTGAAAATACGGTAACGGTCAATATATCACGATATCGAGAAATGCTAACAACTCAATTTTGGCCTATTATTGACGACGTGGGTAATAGTGACATGTGATTTCAATAGAACGATGCCACATGTCACACTGTCAATAAAACGATCAATTTATTGCACACCAAATTTCCAGATCGCATAATTTTACGACAATCAGCAGTTAGGTGGCGAACCAGTCGCCCACTGGACTATTTTTAGTGGGGCTACGTTAAGGATAGAGTCTAAGCGGAGCCAATCGAATCGATATTAACATTGAAACTTAAAATCCGTAATGTTATTAATGAAATGTGGTCGCCATTTTGCCAAAAGGTGATTTAAAACTTTGATAAAAGAATCTACATCTGTCAGCGTGATGGTGGCAAACCTTTGCCAGATATCATTTTTCATTCATAATGACCGGATTTTGCTCTTCGTAATACGATAAAAATTTGAAGCATCTTAATCTAAATTTATTGTTTTAGAAAATAAAATTTCTTGTTGTAAAACCCTTTATCTAAGCTAGAATCATTAGACTATTAAACTTAAATAATGACTTCAAAAGTTTTTTAGATTCTTATTTTGTAACGTTCATTTTTGAATTATTTGTTGTAAAAGTAAAAATATATAAAAACCAAAGAAAGTATTGCCCAACAAATTTCTTAATTGAAGTTACAAAACTTTTTCCAATTAATAAAAAAACTAAATAAAATAAATCAACAATAAAATACGAAAATAAATAAACACAAGTCCCTGTTTGCAGATTTACAGACTTAGAAAACACAACTATATGACAAATAATTTCAAGTCTTATCCTTTAAAACAAAAAAAAAGGATATAAAACAGAAATAATTGTGCAACAATGCAGTAAATTGTACAAAGAATGGTTTTTGTGGTTTTGATCCTTTAGGAAGTATTTCTGGTCTAACTCAAGGAAAGAAAATTATATAAAATCCTTTGAGATCATGTAAATTTGTATGTTTGTATTTGTGAACTTGTATGAAATAATGTTGTTTTATATTGTAAATTACAATAAAATTAATCGGATGCTCTTAATACTTCAGAAATATATATAATTTGCATTTAGGTGCATGAGGTAGCCACAATCTTATCAAATAAATTTTCTTATTTTCATTGCGTACAATAAAATAAAATTCCTTCATCAGCCATAAATTAAGGAAAAATATTAAAATACACGCACAGGAAAAAAAATAAGAAAATGACACAATAAATTCTGTATTTTAAGGTTTGAAATAAAATCCGAAGAAATAAAGAAAGCATAAAATGAAATAACTTAGAGAATGTTAATGACAATTTAATTGCATCCGTCATAAATTCTTTTAATGCAATAAACATTTCTTTGAATAGAAATATTGTACAAAGAAATATTTTTTTATTAACGATCTGTCCTAATATTGCCAGTGCCATAGCGATGATATTTAAATGTTAGAAAATGAAAATTTTAAACTTAATAAAATAGGAAAAACAAGTGGAACGGTGTTCTCTTTTCCACACATTAGCGTGATATCTGTATATCACGAATTCCTTTAGTAGCTACACTAAAACATCTGACCTAAAGATTGACTGTATATTAGACTCAATTAACAGGTATATAAGCACTAAATGATTCTAGTGTAACAAAGTTCCTTAGAAAAGTAATTATGTCTAATTATTCTCTGTTATAGAAATCTCTCCGCCTCTTAAGAAAACAAACAACATTAAATTCTAAAGGGAGGTACAGCCATAAAAATTATATGTAAAAATAATATTCGCCAAATGTTTGTCATGGTCTCGATAACATACTTCTATTTCATGATCCATATTTTCCATGACTCTTAGTCTTAATGTCGTTAATATGCCGAATTATCTAATCCTTGCGCTTGCATTATTCTTGCCTTATTAAAGCATTTTTCCTTTAAAATATTCCTAAAGGAAAAAGATCAAGTCAAATCACCAGTTATCATCGCCAGGACTTTGTATTTCTCACGCAAAGAAGCCATTTTTTCGTTAGTTGTGTGGCAAGAGCCAACGTTCTTTTGAAGCCACCAATCGTCCAAATCAATTCTTAATGTATACTCATAAAAAAGTCGCCACAGCTTCAATAGTCTTCGGCCTGACGAAGCCGCCAGAGCCCATAAACTGCATTAAATATTCATATTTTTGGATAAATAAGCCATTTGTTATTCACTCGCTGATACTCATTTCTCCAAATGTGGCTTGTCGCTGAAGACACTTTTCTTCACGATTTACTTCAGTCTGGTGAACTAGTTGTTAGGAATATTAACGACTCCTGAAATTGATCAGTGTAAATTAAAATATTTTATTAAAATTTGCATCAGTGATATTTGTGATATGTTCAGTCGTTAAGCAGGACGACGAATCAAAGTTCACGTCCTTTCTGGCACACAACAACAACAATGCTTTTCGCATAATAAGTTACGTAAGCCGGTATAGATGTTTTTCCAGTTTATTGAAATGGGTGCACAATTCTCTATGATTTCAACGCCCATTTTCGGAAGAGCCTACAAAAATCCTAACGAGCTATTTAGTTTGACAAACGCTAAATAAAAAAAATGTTAAATTAACTGACACAATAAACATCGCATATAATGATCGAACCACTCGTTATTATAGGCTTTAAGCCCATTTGCATCGCTTTCTTCATACACAGCGTTTAATTTAAAGAATTTAGAAGAGAGTTTGCATACTAGGGATATCTTTTACAGTACGATGTAACCTAGGGAAGGGTTAATTTCTAAACGAACTGCCACACTGTGATCAATTTTTCAAATTTTTGGTTAATGTGTTTTGAAAAATCATCATGAATACGTTGACACTACAGGACTGGCTGCTCGAAACATTAAGTAATTTAAACAAGTTAGATAGGTGTACTAATAAACTGAATATTTTTTTTTAATAAAACAGTTGCAAATTATTTTATCTTCTATACGAAACTGTTATATTTATTATACTTTTAAATTACCACAATAAACTCATTTTATAAAAACACCATTGCCGGACTTACAAAACTTCTTCTTTAAATCATTTAACTTCGCATGTTGTTCATTTTGATAAGACAATTATGTTACCCTCTTTATAGCAGCTACATACTCCGATGCCATTATTATTTTCTTTACGTTTAATATTTGCACGTATGTATTTCCATAAAATATATTTGAAAGCCTTGTATTCTAAATCTCTTTATGAGACCCTCAGTCAATATACACAAATAAAATCTTTATATTCATATTATAGAGACATCTTTATTGAAACTGTTTAGTTTCATTTAAGTCAATTTTTATTATATTTCTTTAGTGTGAAGAAATAAAATGAAACAACGAAATAAATACAAAGAAAATGATACGTGACATTTACAACAATAATAAGCATAAGCAATCAAAAGATATCAAGGAGAAAGGGAATTAAATATGTATGATCGTATGCATACGAAAGTTATTTGATTCGCCACAACAGCAAAGAGATAAGATATTTTTCAAGCAGTTATAAAAAGAATTAACTAAAATCTGTGTTAAATATTTTTATATTTTTACTCGGTTCTAAGGTTTTATAGAAGGATATTATAGGCATGAAAATAAGCATAAAATAAGAATTTTTTAAATCCTATAGGGCTGATGATAATCTTAGTTCTATTTGTTTCACGGGCTAATTCTTATGAATTCACATGTATAGACTGGTTTTAATAGATGTATATAAATAGAAGTATATTTGCTATAAAATTTACTTTATTCGACAGATAATTTTCTGAATTTTCAACACTCAAAGTACAACCGAAAATACACATATTAAATATACTAATGAGACCCACTGTAAACTACAGACGTGACTTGTTTACCTTGACATCAAGGGTCTGTATACCAAAATACCGACACAAGCAATCTTAGTTTTCCTACGCGACACCCTAGACAATTTATACGACAGCCAATATTATAGATATTGTAAAGACGATCGTAAAATAGAACTGCTTTGAATTTAATAACTACTCTTATATATTACCTGACAGACTCGATATGGGAAACTAAATTTCGGCAATTTTTATCAAAATTTTCATGCAATATCTCGTGTTACTTCACATAAAAATACTTATGAAAAAAACATAATTACTATAGACACATACATGACATTCTCGAACAATACAACACCGAACATCACTGTGTAAAATTACACCTTGAACTACTCTACCCAACATAAACTAGCACTTAACTTATGATAGACATGACTTAAGATATTCCCACTTACTTTAGATAAATACAACAAAGAACTCGATACAATTTACATCATAACTAAAAATAACGGCTACAAACCAACTTCTATCGACAAACTTCTTAGACAGTACAACACTAAAAATAGGAATAAAGAAGACAAAGAGGCAACCGATACAATACGATGGTACACTTTTACTTACACAGGACCAGAAATATGTAGATTGACGAATACTTTTCACAAAGAACGAATACTCACAGCATTAAGACATAATCTCAGAACAAAAACAAAAACAACGAACAAATTTAGTTCCAGCGGAGTATTCAGACTTACTTGTAGCTGCAAATCTAATTATGTAGGACAAACTAGACAATCATTAAAAACAAGATTTACTAAACACATACGCTCTTACAAACGAAAAAGAGTAGACTCTGACTTTGCATTATATCTTGACACTCACGGACACACGCACAAAGGAAAATAGATGAATGTATAACATTATTCCATCCTACCAAAAAAGACGAAGACTAGTCATTCTTGAAAACGTGGGAATTTACAAAACAAAAACTTTAAGCGAACTGATAAACACGACCTAAGACACAATTTTCATCTACTCATACAAATGAAAAACACCCTCAGATGGATCAGTATAATAATAAAAGACGAAATATTTAAAATTAGTCCCGAATAAAATGCCAGTTGGCAGGCATTCTATCCACATGAGTACAGATAGTGTGATTCGTTTTACATTCGCACCTGGCTATGTAGCCTTAATCAGATGGTGGACAAACCATAATTGTATAATTTGGAACGTCATGCATGCGTCCTAGGAAGCCGAAGACATAATTCTAAGCAACAGAACCACCTAGTTGCAACTTTAATGATTTCAGGGCAGGGCTGCAAACCATCATACCTTGCAACTCCTATCCAAAACACATGTCTAGCATGCTCACTGGACTGGATCATTCACTTTGCGTGTCATTATCAGTGAGATGATTCTGGCCACCATAAAAACCGTTATACTCTTATGGGGTCGCGAAACCACAACCACCACGTTACTCCCATATAGGGGCCAACCTTAATGATCAGCCAGAGAACTATTAAATGTCTAAAGAGACAAATAATGAACTCTGGGGCTCACTGATCTCCGTGGAAATAAAGTGGAGCCTTCAGTTGACTATCTACCTGTCTTCAGGGGACTGGGCTCCCTTTTTCCCCAGTTGCACATTGTCTAGATAGTGGAATTCTATAAAGACCATATTTATATGCCCCTGGGGGGACCACATGAGTACAGAGTGTGATTTGTTTTACATCCGCGCCTGACTATATAGTCTTAATCAGATGGTGGACAAACCACTTTGCATAATTTGGAACGTTATACAAACGTCTTAGATAGCCGAAGACATAATTCTAAGCAACAGATACCACCTAGTTGCAACTTGAATAATTCCAGGGCAGGTCTACAAACTATCACACCTTGCTAAAGAGTTGCAGACTTTCTAACTCCTTGTACAGAACACATGTCAAGCATGCTCACTGGACTGGATCATTTACCATGCGTGTCATTATCAGCGAAATGATCCTGGCCACCATAGAAAACCATAGGATATGGGGCCGCAAAACCACAACCACCACGATGCTCCCATATAGGGACCAACACCAATGATCAGCCAAAGAACTATTATAAGTCTTAAGAGACAAATAATGAACTCTGCGAGCTCACTGATCCCTGTGGAAATAAAGTGGAGTTTCCAGTTGACCACCTGCCTGTCTTTAGGGGACTGGGCTCCCTTTATACCCCAGTTGCACTGAGTCTAGATAGTGGAATATTTTATAAAGACCATATTTATATGCCCCTGGGGGGAACTGCCCAAACCCGAAAACTTACTCATCAGTACCGTTTAGAGCACGATTTCAAAATGACGTCGTCAAGCCATCATTCACATCGCTATTTATAACGAACAAAGGGCCAGCATAGACGCGAAGGAATGACATCACTATAAACCTTTTTTGGAATAGTATAGTTTGCCTTAGTCACAGTCTCATTGGCTAAACCAGACATACAACATCAAACATTTCTTTTAAAACAAGAATCTATTCATCTCCTCACATATTTATTAGGTCAAGGTCTTCAAGACAGTTTTCAGTTTCAATTTCTTTTCTTGCTATCCGTCTTTCTCTCTCACACTTTCGTATTTGAATAATATCGTAGCTTAAAGCCTTGGTTTATTTTCCGGAATGCTTTCCTGCTTTTTCGTAAAACAGGTCCATAACAAGATGTACACCATGATTTAATAGCTGGCTGTTTTTAATAATATAATTCCTGGATGTAAGTTATTATTTTCTTTTATTACATAGTACGCTTTTTTATTTCCTTTTTTAGAAATCAATAGTTTGAGAACGCTAATAATAACTTGTGTCAGAAAGTATAATTTTTCGATACATAGAGCTACTCAGAATTACTTAATGCAGAATGTCGTATGTAAGATATAAGTAGAACGTGATAAGATTTACATCAGTACTTAGCTGTAAGAGCTATAACCTGATGGTGGATCAAACCACTATGGATGATATGTAGCATCATCCACGCTCTGGGAAGCTGAAGCATAATTTTATCAAACAGAACTTCCTAGTTGCAACTTTGGGAGCAGGACCGCCAACCCCCACTCCCTGCTGAACATTTAGAGACTTTCCAACTTCTGGTCAATAATCAGTCAGAGAAGAGCAAAAGCTGTACTCTGGGGCTCTCTTATTCCCATGGAAATAATGTGGAAGTTGCCCAGTTGGATCTTGCTAGCCTTTAGGGGACTGGACTCCCTTTTACCCTCCGTTACACGTGTCGTAATGACGACATTCTATCATTTATTATTTATGCCCCCCGGGGGCGGGGGGCATAATTACAATTAAAAAAAAAAGGAACTCGAATGCCTTACTTTTACTTAACTAAATAAAAATAATATATTTTTTAGTTGCAGCTTAAATACCCGCCGCTAATTCAGACGACCGAATTTTTTGTTGAACAGTTTTCTTAATTTTTCTAAATATTCTCGATGACTTGTGCGAACACGCAATAGTGCGGCGTATTTTATCCTCTAAATGGCCAACCTTTTCGAGCTTATTCGCGTGATGTGACTTCACGTACTCCTTTAATTCTAAAAAAACCTAAATTAGTTCCGTGGAAAGAGTTTTAGAAAGAAACAAGTTTAGGGAGACTATTTTTTGATGGTGTAAAATTATTAAGTCCATTCTCCTAAAAACATTATCTTAGTATATTCCATTGCAGTTGCTTTTATCATCTATCTCTTGCATATTTGAGTAGGAAAAAAACATTTTATTTATGTTCATTTAGTTTCAAAGGTGTAATCCATTTCAATAGAACTAATACGGCAGACCAAATAATCTTAAAATAAATACATGGAAAGCAGACGCACAAGCAGTGAGCAAGAAGTTTATTACTGACAGCAGAAAAATTTCAAAAGACTAAAAACTTGATATCAGCTTGAGTAAGGCAAAAGTCAGAAGAAGTAAAATATCAAATAAAAACATTTCATTCTATTTTCAGTGATAAAAGTAATAGAAAATTAAGAAGAAAGAGAAGAAGTAAAATAACCAAACACATATGAGTACGACTTAAATAATATTGCAACCACATAAGTGTCACATTAATGGCTACAGACACAGACATTACAAAGTACAAATACACTTTTTATGCAATATTTTATATGCCAGCTTTTTATTTCCAGCAATTCTTAACGTGTGATTGCCCGAGAATATGTGGCATGAAATATAGCCATGAATAAATTTATCAACAAGAAGTTGAAGAAGAAGTTTGTTTTTCAATTGTGGTAACACCAACTACTTGATAGTTTTGACATAATCGTTGTAGATGCATTGGAAACGGTTACAATGAATTCAATTTCGCACGAAAGTCGCATTCAAATTATTAAAATCCACTATGAAAATGGTGGTTCTGTTGAAGTTACATTTCGTAATATTCGTAATTTTTTCCGACAACACAATCGTCCTTCTGAGACCGCTATTAAGAATTTGGTCATTAAATTGGAGTCGACAGGTTCGATACAAAATGTGCGAACACTGACGCGTCTTCGACCGGGTCGTTCAACTGAAAACATCGCAGAAATGAGCGATAATGTCGAAGCAGATTTAAATTTGTTGAAGCCTTGCAGGTTCAATTGGTACAGCAATTAAAGCCGGCCGACCTATCATATCGTCATAGATTCGCTCAATTCATTCAGGAAAAACCGGCTGGTTTCTCTAAAAAAATAATTTTTTCAGACGAAGCCAGTTTTCACTCGCCAAGGGATGTCAACAAGCAAAATTGACGCTTTTGGGCTTCTCGAATACCTAGAGCGATTATTGAAAAGCATTTGCATGCTCAACTTGGCACTGTACGGTGCGCTATGTGGTCTAGAGGCACAGAGTCTATACGGAGCCAACTGAACTGATTTCAGCCGTAAAACTAACGATATGATTAATGAAACAGGGCCGCCATTTTGCAAAAAAGTGGGTATAAACTTTGAATCGACATCTGTCAGCGCTTTTCTCTTAATAAGACAATAAAAATTTTAATCATCTTTATTTAAATTTTTTCTTTTATTTTGTTTTCGAAAACAAACCTCTTATTGAAAAACCCTTTATAAAACTTTATTGCTAAAAACATGCATACACTCAGTATTTTATAGTAATTTTTTTTACTAATGAAAAATCTGATGAAATAAAAAACAATATATAATAAATAACTCACAATAAAAACAAATATTTAGCACCATTTTATGTTTTCATAAATCATAATTAAATTAAATAAAAATTGTGATTTTTTTTTGAGTATTCAGCAGCAATAAAATAAGAAATGGGAGTAACACTTTGAATAAAAAAAACAAAACAAAAAAAAATTACAAATCCTGGCAGAAGCTTTGGTAGATGTAATTGAGAGCCTTAGATTCCAACTCATCAGCAACTTGAGGGTTCTCCTAATTGTTCTGCATTAGAGTAAGGCTCTCGATGGGGTTGATCAATCCATCTTGGTCAAAAATTAAGGAAATTATTTAATTTCTCCAGCTCTGCATGAGATCGTATTTCCTTCTATCTTTCTAACTCATCTCAAATAGAGCAGAAAAATATTGCGATGAACGAAATACCGCATGAAATGTGTGAGAATTTAATGAGAACTGTGCTCAAAAGGGCTCGCATTTTTGAGGCTAACAGAGGCAAACATTTGTCTGATATTGTATTCCATACATAATTGCTGACATTAAATAAAACATTTATCAATATAAGATCCATTCTTTTACATTTAATCAAAAATTATAAACAAAAGAGTATATCTTCTCGGTAGACACCTTGTATAAGAGAGGTAAAATATTTGTAATATTACAATCGTGTTTAATTTACAACACATTTTGTTAGATTAGTATTATAATTGTTATGACAGTGGCTGGCCTTGCTAAGCTTGTTTAAACAAAGTCCATGTTTTTACTAAAAGATTTGAATATGTCTCCAAATAAGCTTCAAACTGCTACCGCATTGCTGAACTTTAAATTAGGTTAACTTTTTAAAATGATTCAAAATAAAATATATAGCCTGCTTTTCGAATAGCGATCTTTATCTTTACTAAAAGCTCTTAATTTTATTTCTTCATTATTTTATGTTTTTGAACATATTTTTGAAAAAAATATTCCTAAGCGACAAATAGCCATTATTCCACTAATAAGCGAAAAAAAATTACCTCCAAGAAAAATTTGGTTGCATTACCTTCACCTCAGATTATAAAAGCTTCAACTCTAAAGTTTAGTTTCTGATGCTTAAGTTATTATTGCGGTTAAAAATCAATAGAACAAAAAAAAAATTGTTTAACACGAATATGCTTTTCAGCCACTTACTAAATTAAAATTAATTTAATATTTTTCAACAATTATTTTTTACTCTCTTTCAATAATATAATTCGCTAAAAAATAAAGAAAGTGACATAAAAAAGCAGCAAAATCTATAAAGATAAATTTAATTAAAAGATAGCAAAATCATTTTTATTCTATTGAATTTGAAAGCAGAAATAAGAAAAAAATACATTTACGTTTATTAATTTACTTAATAGATTTCTTTTTGAATTTTTTTTTCTGCCTTGAACAAGTTTTCAGAATTTGCTTTCCTTTATATAAATGAAATTAAAGTTGTGTTTATAATTTCCTTTAAACTGATATAATGCTCTTCATTTTTCCCTTTTAATTGAGAAACTGAAACGAAATATTTTTAAATGACCTGTTGTGTTAGTGAAATAGAAATGAAATAATAATTGAACAGGAAATTAGTGATGATAATAAATGACTTGTTTTGAGGGCAAAAACTGTGAAAATTTTTCAATTTAATTGAAAAAAAACAATATTTAATGAAGATTGAAATGAAAGAAAAAACTATTTAAAATTAATATTAAAAATAAACAAAAAGATAAAAATTTGAATACACCAAAATTTTATTTTAAGGACTTGCTTTTATCTTTTAATGCCTGCCCATAGATTCGTTCCGATTTTAACCAAATTTTTTAACTTGAACCTGGTGGCCCTTAGAAGTTATTTGTACTGATAACGAAAAATGTGTATGCTTACATACCCGACACAGGATATGAATCTTTAAATATACGAGAGGCGCGATAATACCATTATTCATTCACTTTCTATATGCACAATTCTATTGCTGCTAGGGTTGCCAGACGTGCTTGTTTTGTGGCCTGTATAGTTTCAAGCTAAAAAGAAATTTGTATAAATTTCCTTATTGGAACAGAATACTTCTACAATAGCGCATTGTTTTCTATTTTCGATTTAATTCGTATGTGCAGTACTATTTCCAAATCGCTTGTTACTTCTTAGCTACAAATATGGTAAAAGTCTCATCTCTTATGTTTTCCCTATGCCACCCTCACTATCTAACATTCCCTACTGAAATATTTTATGTGATCAGTCGAATAATCAATTTTTTTTTCTTGCTTTCTTATATTTTTAGGGCGTTAAATTACATAAGAAATTTTTGAGCTATAAGCACGAAAAGTTATGATCAAAAGCAATGAAAAATGGCTTCAATTGAACAGCTCTGTTTAGCCTGATATTGATTATATGTTTTCACATGGAAGGTGTAGACCTTTTCGAAAGCGCCATTAATATTTACCGCGTTCGAGTTCAGGGTAAAAGTGGTAGCCATGGTAAATTCATACCACCTATATCTAAGGATGGAATACATGGACCGGTGCCCCAAAGTCCATTTTGGAGTTGCTCGACCGCGTACAGAAGAGTGCCAAGAGGCTTATTGGAGACGGTAGGGCATCCAACTCTATTGTTTCCCTAGAGCAGTTATGGGCGAACTACGGCCCGAGGGCCACATTCGGCCCGCGAGCGGTTTCAATCCGGCCCGCGAGCGGTTTCAATCCGGCCCGCCGAGCGTTTTTAAAAAAAAAAAAAATTAATCACCTATTAAAAAATTATGCCCAAAAAATAAATTTACATTATGTTTTAAAAAAGATATAAATTAACAATTTTAGCAAAAAAATGAAAAGAAAAGATAAAAGATTTCGAATCTATAGGCTGTCACGTAGAATGGTCACAAAAAGAATTGAAGCGATATCTTCTAATTTAACCAATCAACTCGATGGACGTCTTAAAAAGTTTAAGTATTTTTCAGTCACTATGGACGAGAGTGTTGCCAGGAGTGATACTGCCCAACTTCTAATTTTTATCAGAGGAGTCAATGAAAACTTTGTAATAACCGAAGAACTTGCTTGTTTGAGATCTTTGAAAGGAAAGACGTCAGGAAAAATAAGTTATGATGAATTTACAGAGGGGATGGAATCTCTTAATGCCCCAATTTCCAAATTAATTAATTTAACAACTGAAGGACAACCTAACATGGTGGGGAAAAATACGGGGTTTGCAGGAGTTTATAAAAGTCAGAATCCTTAAATCGAAACAATTTTTTTAAATTGTATAATCCACAAAGATGTTCTTTGCAAACTGCCTTGGATAATAACCACGTACTTAATATTATTTTAAAATGCCATTCGAGCCCGTGGTTTGTTTCATCGACAATTTCAAGAGTTTTTATCGGAAGTTGATGCAGAATTTTCAGATGTACTTTATTACACAAAGAACAGGTGGCTGAGTTGTGGGCATGCCTTCTCGAGAGTTTGGAGTCTTCTCGAGGAAATTAAAGTTTTTCCAAAAACCAAAACTGAAATTTGGGATGAGTGGGAAATATTGGAGGATAAGAACTGGTGCATCGAGTTTGCTTTTTTCTTGGATTTACTCGAGCACTATAATAATCTGAACAAGAAGTTACAGGAAGAAATCAATTTATAAATGAAACTTTACATCCATTTCCATGTTTTCAGAACTATCGTAAGAAAGGAGGTTTAGCTAAATCAAAACTCTCAAAGGCGAAATAATTTATAACGTTTACTAAATAAATAAAAAAATTTAAATTAACATATTATCTACGCCAAAATATTTTCTTTATAAAGAAATTTATTACATTTGAAAGTCATTAAAAACTAAAATTAATCGTCCATTTACATTATACACCGTGTACTTGGCAAGTGTATTTAGAATATAATTTTAACGTTGTCTTAATTATAGAGGGAATATCTGAAGCTATCTATGGTTGAAAGTTTTTGGCATTTCCTATTTCCTTTGTACGGCAATGCTTTGTTTCAACCCTTTCCGACATTTAATCACTATTTAATTGTTATGGAAAGTTAGACAAAGCGCAAAAATTTTTTTGGCTATCTGGTCTCTATTTGTAAAGAAAAACGTAACTCGAACCCGTATTCTATAATCTAGTCCTCACAAGAAGTTTTCCAGTGGGGTATTTTTGGGGTATTTAAATGGCCGTTAGGCGGAATGGTTTGAATGATTTTAAATTACAACACTTTTTGAATAACGAAGTTAGCTGCTGAACATGAATATCTGAATACCTACACCCGATATTTTTATTTATTTATTTAACTAAGTCTATAGATACAATATCCTTACAGACTATAACAATATTTAATACATTTTTACAAAATTATTTTACCAAAAAGAGAACAACATTTTTCTTAATAGTATGTATGTTCTGGCAATAATCAATACATCTGTAATATGTATTAAATTCAGAAAAAAACCTTAATAACGGATACCAGTTAGCATAGTTAGCTCTATAAACTTATAAGGATAGCGGGATAAAATTACGTGTAGGATGTAATGGAACACTAAAAGAGATATTACATATTAAAAATTGACAGGACACATTTCCCTTAATAAGATTAAAGATGAAACTAAAATTCAACATTGTTCTACGACTTTTAAGTGTCGGAAGTTTAATTAAAGCAAGTATATTGTTATAAAACAGTAGATTTTGCACATTCCCGTTCAGGCCACGAAGGCAAAAGAGTAAAAATTGTCTCTGAACAGATTCGACAGTATTAATATGGACATTGGGTCCCGAATTTTAGAGCCATATTCCAGACTAGGTCTAACTAATTGCTTTGTTGTTATATAATCCCAAGACAGATCCGGCTTTATTCACCGTAAATGATATATGACGTATAAAATTCAGTTTAGGATCAAGTAAGACACCCAGATCAAAAATTGCTTCATTGTTCCATCCTTCAAGAAATATTCAACATTAAATATGTTCTACGAAAGAATCACATACTGCTGCACTTTTCATAATTGCGCTGCATAAGATTAATTTTGCACCAGGAACTAATAACGTCTAAATCATGTTGCAAGAAAATATGATCCGGATAATAATTATAAGTTAAAAAAATTTCTACATCATCAGCATACATAAGGATATTTGAAAACTTTATTACCGTTGGTAAATCAATGATTAACAATTTTATTAAAAACATAAATATTAAAACCGAAATGTTAATCAATATTTAATTTACTTGTTCTCTATTTTTTTAAATTTAATTTGACGCAAATTGAAACATTAATATTGGTTTTCAGTTATCTTATGTCTTTTTAGAACAATTGATTTATGCCACAATGTTCCATAAACAGTGGCTGTGTTGGAACACACACTTTTTAATTTTTCTTTATGAGTTTGTTTACACCGAGAGAAAAGATAAGAGTTATTAGAAGTCGTAAGTAGCGGCTTTAAAGTTACTAAATAAATTTTGCTTGCTACTTTTCGTATACTGAAATATAAAATTCATTTGGAAACATTTTTCTTACATTTTTATGAACGCAAAAATTAATGCCTGCATAAATGCTTTAGACTAACCTTTATACTCACCCTTTTGTAAAAGAAATTTATCTCACATTTATATTTACTTACAAACTTTTTGTTTTTATTGTCATTTGTTCATTTTACATTTTTGTTACACATGCGGGTGTAAAAATTAATGTCTATGAAAAATTGCATTTTGTTTGTTTACCCTTTCATGCATGTGGAAGAATGGTTATTGCTGACAGTTAAAATGTTGGTTGTCGTCGTTGGACTGTTTGGTTAAGAAACCAGTATTGCATACATGTTTCTACATAAGTGTGTACATATTTATGGTTAACCAGTTTTTCAATTCGTATTTCTATTATTTTGCTAGTCATACATTTCATTTTCCTTTTTATCTAGCTTTAGTAATTATCTGTAATTTGTTTGACACAAAGCGAAATTTGAAGATAAGAAATCGTTTGTAAAAGACCTTAACCACACGCCCAATCAGAAGTATGTAAGATAGAAAAATATAGTAATGGAAAATAAACGAAAAGAAAAGAAATGTTTTAAAATCATATATTATTGTTTATTGTATTGTTTGAGGGATTTTTTACTGCATTGACTAATTAGTATAAACGACAAAGTAATCGAAATGCTATAGAGAAAAATTTACCTTTAAAAAGGACAAATTCGAAATTGTCTAAGAACTTTATTAAAAACATATTCTATTTTACCACGTGGTATCACTAAAAACCTTGAACTCTTTAAAAATCAAGTGTGTAAAAAAAGCAGTTGCCTGCCTGGCAGATAAGAAAATTTAATTATAGCAACATTTTTCAAAGAAATTATGAAAAATATTAAAGAATATACATTCAATTTTATAAATTAAAATAAAAAATTAACCATTTGAATTTTTGGAATCATTTTTACTTCACGCTAAGTTAATTTGTGCTACATTTCTCTGCAAATATTAATGGTATCCTCGTAAAGTACATATTATTCAAAAAGTATATTTAAAATGTATTACTGCGAGAGAAAACATAACCATATGCCCATTTTAATACTGCTCATATAGATCTTCAATGTATTTTATCCAGGGTTCAGAATTTTTCATTTATGAACATTCAAAAATCAACATTCATGATATTTTTCATAAATGAGAAATCTAAAATTTTATATTTATTTTTCACACGCATAAACGAACAACAAAATATATTCTGGTTATTTTCATACATGAATGCGAACAACAAGAATTATTAGACTTATTCATATGTGATAAATGATAAATTAGCTACTTCTCATTAATGTTATTTTTCATAAATGTACATGTTCATTTATGAACGTTGAAATTTTATAAAATTTCTCATAAATGAACGTGAAAAAATTTTCTACCTACGATCGCAGTTTACCGTAAAATGTAGTAAAAACACGTGGGTACATATTTACTCAAAATACAATATTGCAATATATTCTAAAAGAAATAAAAAAAAAACATTTTTTTTCCTACATACGCCGACAATTGGGCATTATCAAATATGTGCGTTTATGTACGCGAATGCTTAACACACATATTTTTACGACCTTTTCATTTATGAAAAGTTATCAAAATTGTAAATATTCAAAAATGAACACTTGTGTGTTTCTCATTTTTTCACTTATGGATAGAAGGAAAAAAAATAAATCGTCGCATTCACAAATGAGAAAACACAAAATAATTTGTAGTCTCTCACACATGTATGAGAAGAAACGGCTAAAAAAATGAAATGTACATATTCATACATGTATGAACAGTGAGTGAATACTTCCCTACTCTGATTTTATCCCAAATTTTGTATAGAAAATTCAAGAGTCTTATATCGTAAGCCATATTGTTTAACCCTAGTCCTTATACCCAACTTTCACTACGCGAACATATACCCAAGTACAGGTGTGGCAACTATAAATATTTTCCATTTTTCTTTATATTTTCAAAAAAAAAACAATTATTTTTTTAATGTGATTCTGTAGCTGAATATATTAACGAACATTTGAAGTGTTCATATATTCAATGTAACTAGTTTCAAATTCGGGACTTCCCCTTATAAGTATAGAAGTGAAGTTGAAATTAGTGTTTTTCTGCTCAGTTGCATTCTCGTTTTTATTGAGCTTATATACACTAGATTAGTTGTGCTGGGCTCACATGGCAGCTTGTAGGCCATTTCAGTGAAGAGAGTAGTTTTTGGTTGACACAATTTTTCAACCAGCTTCAACCCCGTATTAGCAGAACAAAACTAACGCACATGCACTTATGAAAACACAGGTCTTGTGTTTTCTTTTTTGCAGAGCGATTTGTAGTTTTCAGTTGACTATTGTAGTGTAAATATGAACTCAAAAGTAGAAGTATGGACACAAAATAAGCTGACCCTAAACACGGTGTAGATAATTTACTATTTTCGGCAATTTCTTTAAAAGTTTCCCCTGTCGCTAAGAATCTTAAAGTGGCAGCCAATTTTTTGTCAACCGGAATACATTTTCGCATAGGTGTATCAGTTCGCTCAATATCTGATTTAACGTAGCTCAATATTAATGAAAAACACCTCTGCTTTATGAATGAAATATGTATGTGCTTCTTCATCAAAAAACAAGTTGTAATCCTTAAGGAAGAACTGCATATTTCTATCAGAGTCACGAGACTCTCTCCATAGCTTGACCCAACAAGATCTGGTTTTCTTTGCCTTCTCAGCTTTTTCAAGTAATGCTGCAGCTTCAAAGTTACAGGCACTAGAAATTGCTGCTAAAATTATTGACAATTCATCATCACTTAATCCAGCCATATTTCGCTAAGAAGGTTCCGTAATTTGTGTGTATAACGAACGAAAAACAAACATGAAATAAATAAAAAACATTAACACACACAAAGCTGTTTATACGTATACAATTTTGTGCTAGATTAATAAGTCTCGTGTGTTTTGGGAAGAACAAAAGTTGTGCGGAACAAGTATTAATCTCGTATAAATAGGGCCATTGGATTTGGTTCTTGTTTTTTTTTTGTTTTAATTTATAACTAATAAGAACATGGACATCAGAAGAAACATTAATATTTTGTCATCCAGCCAATATAAGAGGTAAATTGAAATATCTTAAATAATATATAAAATAATTACAATAAAAATTGATTATTTAATTATTTTTAATAGATTAAATGATGCTGAAAAAGAGAAGTACATCCTGACATATTTCGTAGATTACGAAATATACTCGGACACTGAAGATTTCGAAGGAGAACAAGGAGAAATCGGATCCGAAGTAACATTTTCAGATATTAAGGAAACAGGATAATATCTGCTATGACAATGCACTCCATAATGAGGAAGATGGCGACGAGAATATGAACGCGGATGATGATTTGGTGGAAATGAATATGGAAACAGCTGAATTCGTTGCACGTAATGGCACGGTATGGAACACGCACCCGCGGTTAGCACGCCAAACCAGACAACAAAATATTTTAAAAAAGCGATGTGGGTGAGAGTTGTAAGAGTTTCTATTTATTTTATAATAAATGAAGTTTTATATGAAAAATTATTAAAAATTTTTGAAAAATTTTCAATTCGAGATCGCCTCTTATGTTTTAAAAATGAAAAAATTTCGAAAAAGTACACTGTGTTTTTTATAAAACATTTACTTTGATATAAAAATTTTTTAAAATGTTGAATAAAGATTTAAAGATTTTTCAAGGGTTTTTCAACAAGAGTTTGTTTATCACAACATTAACATACAGCTCATCAGTAGATATTAGCCCAAAATTTTGTATAGAAAATTTTTAATAGAAAATTCAAGCCAAATTGATTAAAGTTTTTATTGAGAGTTTTTATTCAACCAAAAAAGCTAAAACACACTGTAACATTTCAAAAACAATCACACTTTTTATTTACTTTTTTTCTGGCACAAATTAACGGAGCTTCAATAAAAATTGATGACAAAAATTAAAATTGTTTATTTTCATTCTATGTGGACGTTGCGTATTATAGAAATATTTTTCACACACATGAATGGCTTCTAAAGGAAACTCTCGTGTAGAAAGATTGAAAATAAACAGCGTTTTTGTTTGCGAAATGTTGCTGTGTTTTTGGTATGGAAGAGTTTGTAAGTTTTGTTGTCTTTTTGCTGTGTTGAAAACTCTCATTTAATCAATTTGGCCTGAGATATAAGACTCAAGAGTCTTTTGGAAGACTCAAGAGTCTTATATCTCATTTTATTTTCTATACAAAATTTTTGGGGTAAAATTGACTGATGATTGTACTACCGCTATATGAACGGTAGTGCAATGTCCACATGGATATGCTTTCCCGGGTAGTAATCCATTTTAAATATATTTTTAAATAATAATTATTTTATGAGAATGCCATAAAATATTTATTATTAAAGGATTTAATTAAAAGAACAAATTTACTCGTATTCTAAAAAACATCGAAATTTATCTAAAATAACAAACGCCTTCATTGTTTCAAAACTTTGCAAGGAATATCTCGACTTCATTAAGAAAATTGAAAGTTCATTTAAATATTATTGAAATAATTAACACTTCTATTAATAAATAGAATATGATGAAGTAGCGATAATTATAAATTGCTGTTAATTTATTTATCTATGGCAAATGTAAGACGTTATGGACAAAAATAAGCGTACTAGATTGTCTTTTAATATATATATATATTATTCAAATTTACTCTTATCTAACTAACTTGGTTACGATTAAATTTGATTTTAATTTTCCTTCAAAATAACTAAAATCTTTAATGAAGTTTTTTATAAAATATTGATAGCAACATCTTGATGTACTTATTAGGTTAAAATTTAATTAATATTTTTTGTCAATCTATAATATTAATGCACACATTCACATACACTTCTCTAAATATTAATAAAGATTATAGGAATATATTTTTTTATTTATGGCAGCAAAGCTTTGCAGCATCTGTGGTAGATATTTAACGAGCATTTGAACATTTTATTGAATATTTTAATTAAATTGAATTAAATTAAAATAATATTATGCAACAATATGTGAATTTTTCTGCTTTATTTATTATTTCTTCACAGTTTGTTTAAATATTAAACTGATTTATAAATTTGGATTACTATTAGATTTAAGTATAATTAATACTTAATTAGCATTAGAGATTCTTGCTATAAACAATTAAAAAAATATTATTTTAATAACATTTAAAATGTAACTGACTTGCTATTTAAATAAAAGCAATTTTAGCACTTTATTTTACATATAAATTGTAGCAGCTAAAATCTGAATTAATAGTTATTGGAAGAAAGCTCTATTTTTAAAAAGACTTTATTATAAATTAAATTTATTGTTTTTAACAGCTGAAAATTTAAGTACATAGACATTAAATTGCACCACTTATAAATACATCCTTCTATTTCTAATTAAAAATTTTAAAACAAAATTTTATATTTTTTATGGTTTGAAAGATTTATTAATTAAATTTCATATGTATGAATTTAGTATAGTGATACTATTTTCATAAAATTTTATATGAATATTCGCCGAGTTATAAAAGTCATACGTGTTATATGAAGATGGAATTTGTCCCACTACATGTATTTACATTACCTTTTACTCTCTTGAGCCCGCTTAAAACTTACAATTTATTATAATTATAAAATAAATTTTATTAAATATTTAAAAAAAAATATCTCTTGCTAGTTGGCAAAATTTTAATATTTCTTCAAAACTTTTATTTTAAAGTTTTTTATTTAAACATTTTCTTTTAAAACATATAATAAACCATTTGTAACTATCTGCATTTCGAAAAATGTAAAAAAAAACACTATGACTGCATTAAAGTTCCCATATGTATGAATTTAGTTACCCAGGGTTGTCTGTAAAAAAACCATGCAGTTCCCTAAATATGAGATGGCTCTCTGTTAAATGAAGTAATTCTTAAGTGAAATTACTCCTATGGGATTGTAATGACAGAAATGTATTACAAAACACTTCCGAATACGTTTGACTAAATATATAACAGGGAATAATTTTTAAAACACTGAGGAACGTATCATTCTCACCGAAATGAAATAAATGAAATAAAATTAATTCTCAGAAGATAGTGTAATTTCGAATTAATTTATTCTCAGACTTAAAACTTCAATATAAAATTATGAAAAGAAGTAAAATAAGGAGAATTTTTAAGATAACAATTTTTTTTGCATTTGATATTTTTATAATTTTTGGCATTTAGTTTTTTGAGGTATTCGTAGTAGATGCATTGGCAATTGTTACAATGAAATAAATTTCACACGAAAAACGCATTAAAATAATTAAAATCCACTATGGAAATGGTGGTTCTGTTGAAGTTATATTTCGTAAAATGCGTGATATTTTCTAAAAACGTAATCATCCTTTTTAGATCGCAATTAAGAATTGGTCGTTTAATTTTAGTCGGCAGGCTTGATACAAAATGTGCGAACACCAACGTGGGTTTTTACTGTAAACATCGCAGCCATGAGCCACAGTACTAAAGCAGATTCAAATTTGTCAATTCTTCGAAGTCCTCAACAATTTGGGTTATCCAAAACCATCACGTGACGAATTTTGCTTAAGGATTTGACTTTGAACCCTTTAAAGGTTGAACTGGTGTGGGAATGAAGCCGACTAATGTCGTAGATTCGCTCAATTCATTCACGAACAACCGGTTGGGTCTTCTAACATAACCAGACAAGCCTTTGCATGCTCAACATATGACGTGATTAGGTTTACATCTGCACCTGGCCGTGGACCTTAATCAGATGGTGGCCATTACCAATGTGGATAAAATGTAGCGTCATCCTCGCCCTAGAAGGCCTTCGGATACGTATATCCTCCGGTCACTCCTAGTTGCAACTTCAAAAGCCCTGAGTAGGCCTTCACTCCTTGCTGAAGAGTCCAACTCCTGGTCCAGAACGCATGAAGCTTTAATAATTAAGAACACGACGGCATTCGTACTCACTGGACCTGGACCATTCATTGTGTTCATTGTGAATGATCCGACCCATAAACTCAAGCGAGAGACTCGAAACACACAGCCACCACGATACTCCCGAAGGGCCTACCTCAATAATCAGACAGAGAACAGCTAAATGCCTAAAGAGACAAATAGCGGAATTCTGGGGCTCACTGATTCCCGTGGAAATTTAGTGGATTGTCCAGTTGACTCCTACTAGCCTTGAAGGGGACTGGGGTCCCTTTTACCCTGCAAGACATAAGTCTAGATGGTTGTTGTGGGATCCATAAAGACTATGATATTCCCCCGGGGGGAATGCTAAACGTATCTTTGTATTGTGCGCTATGTAGCTTTGAAGGCATGATTGTTTTTTTTTCAGAGATGAGCCTGGAAATGTGGTAACGGTCAATGGATCAAGCTATCGCGAAATGCTAACAACGCAATTTTGGCCAATTATTGACGATTTGCACAACACTGACATGTAATTTCAAAAGGAGGGTGCCACGATCAATTTATTGCAAATCAAATTTCCCGATCGCATAATTTTACGACAATCAGCAGTTAAGTGGCTAGTCAGATCATGTGACTGAACACCACTGGTTTATTTTTTGTGGGGCTATGAAAGGACAGTGTCTATACGGAACCAATCAAATTGATTTCAGCCTTAAAACTCAAAATCCGTGATGTGATTAATAAAATAGGACCGCCATTTTGCCAAGATATGATTAAAAACTTTGATGCAAGAATCAACATCTTTTAGCGTGGACGCGGTGGTCATTTGCCAAACATAATTTTCTATTTGTGATTGCCGAACTTTTCTTTATAATATCGAATTAGTATTCTTAGATTTGAAATTTCTTCATTTATGAAGAGAAGTAAAAAATAAGAGAGTTTTTAAAATTATTAATATACATGATATGATATGGTTTTGATTTTTAGGAGGTCTATGAGAATAATCCAGAACATAGGAAAAGTGGCTTAATATACCAGTTAGTCACGACTAAAAACAAATATTTAATTAAAGAATATAAAGATGTATGACTAAATTTTGGATTATGTGTTTCTTTCGTAGAACACATTTTAATGCTGAATATATGTTGAACGATGGTATATTGAACAAAGTTGAAGCAATTTCTGATCTGGGTGTCTTACTTGATATCCAAACTGAATTGTTTACGTCATATATCATTTACGGTGAATAAAGCCCGATCTGTCTTGGGATTTACAAAATGCTAGGCTAAGGAATTTACTGATCCTTATATAACGATGCAATTGTACTTGTCTTTAGTTAGACCTATTCGGAAATATGTCTCTATAATTTGGGACCCAACATACAATGTCCATATTATTAATGTTGAATCTGTTCAGAGACAATTTTTACTCTTTTGCCTTCGTGGCCTGAACTGGAATATGCGAAATCTACCGTCTTATAACAATATACTTGCGTTAATTAAACTTCCGATGCGTAAAAGTCGTAGAACAATGTTGAATGTTAATTTCGTCCTTAATCTTATTAAAGGAAATATGTCCAATTTTTAATAAGTAATATATGCTTTAATATTTCATCACGTCCTACACGTAATTTTATCTCGCTATTCTTACAGAGCGAACTATGCTAACTGGGATCCGTTATTAAGGATTTTTTCTGAATTTAATAAATATTATAGATGTAATGATTATTGTCAGAACAAACATACTATTCAGAAAAATATTGTCTTCTTTTTGAATAATTAATCTTGTACAAATGGATTATATATTGTTATAATCTGTAAGGATATTAAATCTATAGACCAAGTATATAAATAAATAAATTAAGAGAAGAAAATCAATTAAAAAAAAGGTTTATAATGATGTTTGACGCATTGCAAGATATTGAAGGGTGCAGAGATTGTAATAAAGGTGGCTTAATCGATGTTCCCTGAACATTTTTTTATTTCTTAAATAACATAACTTATGCATTCATTTCCTTTTCGTCCAGATAAGCGATTCATAATCATACTCACACACAGAAAATCATGATTGCAGGTATTAAATAATAAATCAATTTAAAGTAATTTTTTCCTTTCTGTGATCATGTATTTAATTGAAGAAGAAATATGAAATAATTAAATAAAACAATCGTATATTTATTTAAAAAAGAAGAAAAACATTTTCATCAAAATAATAATTAAATCAGTTAAACCTTTAAACAAACTTAAATTCAAAAATAATTAAACAATTAATTGATCGGTAACCATATTTTTGCAATGAATCAAGAATTATTTGCAATTTCTAACAAAGATATGTTTCTTGTAGAAGGATTTTATATTAAGAGTTAATTTTTATTGATTATTCCCTTTATCAGCTTATTATGTTTAAAATAAGACAGAAATTTTTTACAACTCAAGCGCATGCTTATCACAGCCCAGCCAGAACTGCTGGGTTGAGTCTCAACTGAATGCAAAATTCTACGTACTGAGTCGTTTACATTAAAAACATAAATATTTAAATATTAAATGCAACATAAATCATCATTTAAAAAATAATTTATTTGAGCATTATTACGTTTTATTATTGTTGGTAGCAATTCATAATTTCGTTTATTTTTGTTCGCACACACACACTCATTTTCAGGGAGTGAAATGAGTGAAGTTAAAATTTGTTATATATTGTAATTTTCCACTGTTTGGTAGCCACAAGAAGAGACTAACTTCTATGGAATAAATATGTTTAAAAATTTTGTTTCAAATACGGATTTCAAATAAATCTCGTCACATAAGGTTACGAACATGCTGCTTTTAAAAAGGCTGTGTTTAACTAACTTTATCTTCTTTCTAAACACAGCGTTGCGTTTAATTGGTGTAAGATTTGGATAGTGTGCGCACATTAATTCAGTCGACTTAGAGTTACACAAGTGAAACAAACAAATTAATGGCAGCGAAGGTGCATGTAAGACTTTAAATTAGTAAACTGATTGAATTTGATGCTGCAAATTTTTCTTAACTCTTGTAGCAAGGATGCGTGTTGAAATATGTCCCATATTAGCCAATGATTTATTTGTCCCAAAAGTTGAAACATTATAATGACATGAGTAATCCAATCTTGCGTATACTTGTGGAAAGAATTTTTGCGTTAATTTTTTAAAACCCTATACAAAAAATTTCTTTTAACTGAATCTTTGCAGGGAGATATTAAATGAAAAGCCACAACTCTCATATTTTTATAGATGTTAAATTAAAGAAAACATTAATAAAATATAAAAGTTCAATTTAAATTATATAAACAAGTGCATTATAAATTTAATTATTACAAATTAAAATTTAACGTTTAATTTGCAGTTTAATGTAAATAACACAAAATATTTATGTGTTAAAACAAATTTGAAAACATATCAAATAATTTTGTAATAAGAGTAGTAATTATGCTCACATTATACTGTGTTGAAACAACTTTTAGGCGGTTTAAGTGGATTCTAATTAAAATAATCAACATAATAATTTAAATTAAATTAAAATAATAACTATATAGTTTATAATAATTTAAAATCAACAAATATACTTTGTTTTTAAAAGTAAATATTTTTTGGAAAAATAATTAAAAATTACTTTAAATTAAAATATTATTTTTTTTCTTGCTTAATATTTTTTTTAGTTCTCTTTATTTGCAATCTATTTTCTACGGAAACATTAAGCAAATCTATTAAAATTTTACAAGGGACTTAACATACTGAACTCCAGTGAGCCCAGTAAAAGCTAAAAACAAAAACAATAATTTATATAAATTTTCTTAAATAACGTTCGCACAATTCATTTACGTAGGTTTTGTAATTTCTATTTTCTAAAAGGAAGATCAAGTACGTGATATCGCTTTAGTCTTCTTATTTCATCACTGTCATTCAGAAGATTAATGGTGACTAGGTTTGAATGATTAGTCAATCTCTGTAAATATATGTCGCAGAATCTGGATATTTTTGTTGCTGATAAACCATGGAGCGCTAGTAATTGTTTTTATCATTTTGGACTGCTATCTTTGAAGAATTTTAATATTTGAGTTGCTAGCAGTGCCCCAAAGTTGTATGCCGTAAGTTCAGACTGATTTTATTATAGTTTTGCACAATATTATTTTGTTCTCTTATGTCAAGGTAGATTTGGGTCCAAAAAACCAATACATTTTCTTTGACTTATTGTTAAGTTGTTGACGTTTTCTTTTAATGTGCTCTTTCCAAGCTAACCTTCTATCCAGACAAAGGCCTAAGCGCATTACGGTATTTGATTGTGGAAAAGTTGATCGATTTAAGGATACTGGTGGGCAGTTATTTTTCCGAAGTGTAAAAGTTAATTGAACAGATTTATCTGTGTTGACCTTAATACTTATTTAACCATTCCTCTACTGGGTTCAAACAGTTCTGTTGAATGTTAGACGTTTCTAAATGACAATTTTGCGAAACTATAATAGCAGTGTCATCGGCATATGTTGCTATGGTTGTCTCATTTGTAGTTGTCATATCGTACATAAAAAGCATATATAATACTGGCCCTAACACGCTTCGCCAGATCGAATCCAGCCAAAGGCAGATGTTTCACTCTTGACGCTAACGAAGAATTTTCTTTCATGTAAATAAGATCTTAGTATTACGTAAAAAGGAGCTCGTAGCAGATTTTTTATTTTAAATAGTAAGCCAGAGTGTCGTACACCACTGAACTGAACACTGCACTACAGTATTGTTTTTGTTCCATAGCTTTTGATATAACGTCCACAATTCGGTGAGACTGTTCTCGTGTTCGATGCTTATGTCTGAAACCAAACTGATACTCTAGAATTATGATTTGTGCATGTAAAATCGGTAACATCTTTTTTAGTAGTAGTTTTTCGAATATCTTAGAAAGTATTGATAGTAAACTTATTGGTCTATATGAAGTTATTAAGTGTTCCGGTTTTTTTTGTTTAGGGATCATAATGATTTTCGCATACTAAAATAACTTAACCGTAATATGGGGTTAAACAAAGTGGTTAAAAAAATCACATCTTTTTTGGAAGACATTTAGTCATCTTTGCAGAAATTTTGTCGTAACCAGGACACTTTTTGTTGTTAAGCTCAACAATGGTTTTGTGGACTTCATTGGGAGTAACATATTTTATGTAAGCACACATTTGACAATCAACATCTAGGACTTATTCGATTTCGTTCTTTTGTAATTTAGTATTTAAGCTAAATAGTTGGATCTTCCTTAATATATATTACTAGCGGACCCGGCGAACTTCGCCTCGCCCCAATTTAAGCCTTCAGACAAACTTTACAGTAAGAATGCAACACAAATATTTAAATTTCCAATGTGGTTTAGTTAAATGGAATCAATAGAAAGCGATTTGATGAACAATGTTTTTCGATTTGTTTTCCGGGGCAAAACCAAATAACGAAGATGATTTACCAACACGCGAACATGCAACGTACAGCTGACCGTGCGAGAAACAGGGAAATGCGAGATCAAACCCACAGACTTCTAGTAATTGGCATTGCGATTTATTAATTGCCATCGCAAATTCCAATCGAACGGAGAACTGAACCCGCTTGAATTGGAATAATGGGAATTCGTGGGATAAGGACTTCCTCTCCTTGGAATTTGCCCTTGATGGTGGAACCTTTATAACATATTTGAGAGTATAACATACCTAATCATCGTGCCATCAACAGCAGCAATAGAATTGTTCCTATCAAAACAAAAGTCTGACGTGCGATGAGGATGTTTAATCATTTTTTTTAAGTCAATCAATGCAGCATGATTAGTGGGATTACCCCGCCTATGAAGCATTTAAATATCCGTGTCCTGTCTCGGGTACATAAGGAGGTATTTTTTTTTTTTGCAAACAAAGTGAGACCTTTCATAAAGAATTAAGAAGAAATTGTAAGTGCAATTTAAAGAATAGATGTTTAAAGTGAGCATTTGTTACATATCAGATGCAATAGTAATAACGAAAAAATTGGATTTACTTAATTTTAATTAATCTTTCGTGTGAAGAATACCTTAAAAGTGCTATGTTATGTTATAGTTCGACTTGTAATAGAAGTTAAATGTTCCCAGATTGAAATATGCCATAAATGTTGTTGATTTGATTTGTGGAAAAATCGTAATTTCAATGCAATTCTGCTGAATCACGTTTTTCAGGAATTTTTCGAGTTTTCCACTAAGAGTTTTCTATTTTGCAATTCGAAAAGCTACAACGGAACAATTGCACACAAAATTCCATTCTAAAAATTAATTTTTGATTTTTCCAATTTCCCGGCTTTTCCGTACGGTTTTCCCAAAATTTTACTAACATTGTCCTGGCAATTACGAACAACTGAAAAAAATGAGCCTAATCGGCCCAGCCGTTCTAGAGTTATGGAGCGACAATAAAATGTACACTTCTTTTTATATATATAGATTATAGCTTTGTAAGTTTGTTTGTTGGTGCATCAATCGAGGCTAAATGGCTGAAGTGACACTTAATAATTGAACTACAAAGCGAGATACTATTTTGGCACATGTTTTTTGTGACCAGTTCTTATCCCATTTCGACTTAATTTTATGTTTGCATATCTTTATCTAGTTGGTGATATTAAAATGATATTTCCGCAAATGCTCATTCGATTAAAAATGTTTGTTTCTAATTGAACTGACCTACAGAAACCGTAAATTTTTACCCAGACATAAAATACTAAATAATAAATTTCGTTTCATATGACATTTGAGCTTGTAAAAGAAATATAAAAAATAGTATTATCTGTTAAATTAAATATCATTAAAATATATTGATTATTGCAATCATTTAAAAACAAATTATATTTCTCCTACATTTAACTCTAAGCAAACTTTTCTAAAAGAATACTTCTTAAGTAAAATTCAACATGAATGTGAAATGTATTGTAGAAATATCTGTTCCAAAGATCTCACTTAATTTGTGTTAAAATTTATTGCAAAAAAACTCAGGTGCAATACTGTGAGCTACAGACATCATATATCCACACACGTTCCGGTCATTTTTTTCATTGTCATTCATTTCTTAAGAATCTTGTGAAGGGTGTTACTTTGCAGAGTTATACATGCTTGAAATAGAATAAAAAAATGAAAGATAATTTTTTTAACTTGCTATGAAATATACTTGATTCGAAAGATAATTTTGTGGCATATAAAGAACTTAATATGGCAGGTTATATTAAGTTCGGTTAGCTCAGTCGTAGTTTTATCTGGAGGCCCAACTGCCTATAATTTTGTTATAGATTTATGGCCATATATCGGCAATAATGCGAGGAATGTTTTCCTCAAGGTGGATGATCGTTTCGGCGTTGAATCGCACAATCTTGAAGATCAGTCCACAGGTCTAAAACGCGACACTGTACCGTTACCAAACGTTTTCTTTAATAAATCAGTTATGGCAAGAGCTGTGTGAAATGTTGCACGGTCTTGTTGAAACCAAAATGTTTACATGTTATGGTTATTCAAGTGATAAACGACATAATTAACAGAAATGGCTCTATAGCGGTCACCATTGACTGAAAAGTTTTGACCAGCTTCATTCTAAAAGAAGTACGCACCAATGATTCTTCCAGCTCATAAAACACAACAGTCAGTTTTTCTGGATGCAACAGTGTCTCGGCATAAATTTGAGGATTTTAATCACTCTAAATAATAATTTTGTCTATTTGTGTGTCCGTTAAAATAAAAGTGTAATAAAATTTGCTTATGAAAATTTTTTGCGAAAATTGGATCAAATTTTCACAATTTTGTCTATTCAAAAGCTAAACTAAGTATAATTCACATGCAAAATGTCTACAAGTTAAAAAAGAATTGCCAACTTTAAATTTTATACTCCTATAAAAAACACCTGATAAATAGCGACTTTTACACGCGTTGGAAGGTTTTTTGATTAAAAAAGTGTGAAGTGACTTAAAACTTCAGAGAAATTAAAAGATTTTTCCCAGTCTATTAATAAAAGCCGAAGTGCGTAAATAATTTTTCTAAATAATTTTTTTTGAAGCCAAACGTCTTAAGAAAAAAAATGAAATAAAATATATTTTTATTTTCGAAATATCGCCACGCCTTTGGGTGGCATCATCAGAAAAAAAGTGTACCTTTTGGGGAAAAAATTATTTAATTAAAATACTAAAAAGCCCAATTAAATATAATTAATATTTATAAATAATTTTAATTATTTATTTATTTTAACAATATTTTATATCTCTCTTTTAATTCAGTTAAAAAAATCATTATTTTTTTAGAGTTTCTTGAAATAATTTAAGTTTAAAAACAAATAATTTAAATACAAGAAAGTTTTAGATTAAAAAAAATAAATAAAACAAAAAACTCAGAGGGAAATGAAACAAATGAAGTGAATTGAATATTAATTGTTTGCGAGAACAAAAGTACTGAAGTTACTACTGTTTGCTTATATTTTCGATTAGGTTTAACCATTTTACTTTTAGTTGGAAAAACTACACTCCGAAGGTAACTGGTGAAAAAAAGATGTATGTTATTTATGTATTGGTAAATTCTTTTTATTATTTCATTTTAAGAAAAAATACAGGAAACTCTATTCACAAAGTAGATGCACAATCTCTACTTCTATATCAACTTACTTGTATTCATTTGCTAACAAGTATTTCACTTTATTTTTACTTCATTTTTATGTTCATATTCAATGGTAAATAAAATACAAACAAGTCATCAAGTTTTAATAGATTTTTGGTACTTTAATTTGCTTGCAGTTGGAGACAAAAAAAAATTGAGTTAAAACAACAGCTACATCTATATCTTCTGCACAACGATAAACTTAAATCAAGTGTCTACAGTAGACACATCAAATAATAAATGTATATAAAAAATCTCTAGGGAAAAATTTACTCGTTGGTTGTTCACATTTGATTTTTGTAACGAACATAGACAAACGTTGCGCCAAAAGCCTTTAATTCTTTAAGGTTTCTAATTACTCTTGATTCTTACTTTAAATTTGAGTATGTGGGACTTTACTAAAAACTTTTAGAACTGTTCAATAAAAAAATAACAAAAAAATTCAGCTGAAAGTTTGAATTAAAATTATGCTTCAATAAATTTTCTATGCATGTTTATGTATTGGGTTTTTCAACAAGAAGTTTGTCTTTTAATTAAGGCAACACATATAACGTAATAGTTTTGATATTTAGTTTTTTTTACGTATTCGAGGTAGATTCTTTGCCAATCGCATTAAAATAATTAAAACCCACTATAGAAATGGTGGTTTTTTAAAATTTACATTTCGTAAAATTCGTGATATTTTTGGACAACCGATACAAAATGTGCGAAAATCAACGCGTGTTTGAGCAGCGGTTCATTTGAAAACATCGAAACAATAAGCCACAGTGTTGAGGCAGATCTAAATTTGTCAATTCCTTAGCGTTCTAAACAGTTGGGGTATTCAAAAACCACCACATGGCGAATTTTACATAAGGATTTGACTTTGAGGTCTTATAAGATCTAACTGGTGCAAAAATTGAAGCCGACCGGCTATTGATATCGCCGTAGTTTCACTCCATTTATTCAGGAACAAGTGGGTGGTTTTTCTGAAAGTTCATTTATTTAGACGAAGCCAATTTTCACTAGTCAATTTATGTCAGCAGGCAAAATTGGCGCATTCGGGCTTCTGAAAATCCTAGAACGATTATTGAGGATCATCTGCATGCTAAACGTGTTGCTGAGTGGTGGACGTGTCATTGGGTCGTTCTTTTTTTCACAGATGATGCTGGAAATGCGGTAACGGTTAATGGGTCAGGCTATTACGAGATGTTAACAGCTCAATTTTTGGCCAGTTATTGACGAGATGGATATCACTGAAAGGTAGTTTCAACAAGATGGTGCCTAATGTCATATAGCCAATGAAATGATCAATTTACGACAAATCACGACATTCAGCAGTTAAGTGGTAACTCAGAAGTGTGATTTGACACCACTGGATTATTTTTATGTTATGAACAGAGTTTATACAGGGCCAATAGAATCGGTTTAAACCTTAAATCCAAAATCGGTGATATTATTAGCGAAATAGTACCGCCATTTTGGGAAAAAGTAATTAAAAACTTTGATAAAAGAATCGACATCTGTTAGCCTGGTCGTGGTTGACATTTGCCAGATATTATTTTTAATTCAGAATTAACGAACTTTTCTCTCTGTAATACAATAAAAATTTGGATCATTTTACTCTAAATTTTTTGTTTTATTTTATTTTAAAAAACAAACTTTTTGCTAAAAAACCGTTTTATATTACTCGCACAAACATAATCGTTATACATTTAACCTGCATAAAAAAATTTCTGATTACTATAATTATTGCTTTTTCTTCCAACATTTAAAATAAGACGTTTAACAATTTTATTCTTTATCATTTTAAAAAACCCCCTTTTTGATATACTCTTACGTGCTGTTGATAGATTATTCATAGGTGACTGGGACCCCAAAACGTTGGTGAACTTTTACTTGCCAATTGCTGGAGTTTCTTCCAGAAACAATATTTTCATGATTCGCTACTTCTGCCTATAAGTTTTTGTCTTTCTCTTATGCATGATATATGTGTAACCAACCAATTTGACTAAATAAAATTAAATATCTCATTATTTAATACATTCATTTCCTTACAATGAATTATGAACAAATCACAATTATATATTTCATACATGAAGACATTATTTTTCATACTTATTATATTTTTGCAATTTTAGAAAATATATACTTCAAGAAAAAAAAATTAAATTAAATCACAACATTTTGGCAGATCGAAATATTATTTCTTATAATTTAGCTCGTTCTTTATATCAAAATTATTTGAAAATTTGTTATTTTATAAGGAAAAAAGGAACATACGTACATACCATACCAACACAACCTCATTAAATTGAGTCTGCCTTCTGGCAAATTGTTAGCATAACACCGTAAAATCTTTAATCTACTCAAAAGTCATTCGCACTCTCCATCTGCCAAGAAATTTTATACCTTTTTGTGTTTTTTGTTATTATGTATATTGAGATTTACATAAACCGAAATTGTAGCAGTTAAGAAAAGGATATGCCTTCAAATTTTCTAAACCCAACCCCATAGCCATACCAGAAATAAGAAATATAGAAAGAAATATCAAAAATATTACTACAGCTAAAGGTTTCTTCAGCAAAATAACTTGTTTTGCCTCTTGTAATCCTCTTAATATCCTTAACATTTTGCAGTATTTTTTTTTTTTTATAGAAAATTTATTTTGCCGAAATACACACACACACACCCACATTGTGTGTGGCAAAAACCAGAAAAGTATCTGTGTTTAATTTTCACCTAGGAAAGTTCCTTTTTTTCTTTTTTCTTTGTTATTATGAAAGTTTATTGCATAAATTCACATGATTTACCACAAAATTATTGTGATTCCTTTCCTGCTTGAGTAAGAAGAAGGAGTTAGGGTAAATGAAAGTAATCTACAATATACACTCACCACATAGAGTTGATTGTATTTAAATTTGAAAACACCTGAATTGGTAATTTGTATTTATAAGAAACATACTATGAAAGTCTACTTTGCAAGCAACAAGACTTCTTTTATTACAAAACTTCCTATAATAGAAATATTATATTTTATTTCAAATAACAGTACTAGTTATAAGAAAGTTTTATTAGATGCTTTTATTAAATAACGATAATTACACTGCTACTTTTAAGTATCAAAGCAAGATTCTTGATCTTTAAAACTCAAGTGCTCTTACTGTAAGCATATACCAACCATGACTTTTCCTTCGAAGATCTTTATTTTAATATTTTAATCTATTTAACTATAAATCGAATCCTTTTTATATTTTTAATCAATTCAACAATTAACAATTTTGAAAGCATCCTTTTTCATATACATATGTGTTTTATTATTATTTTTTTTATCTCCGTATAGACTCTGTCCTTAACATAGTCCTACAATTATATGCGATCCGGAATATTGGTTTGCAATAAATTGATCGTTTAATTGGCTGTGTATCATGTGGCACCGTCTTGTTGAAATTACATGTCAGTGGTATCCACATCATCAATAATAGACCAAAATTGAGTTGTTAGCATCTCGTGATAGGTCGGAGGGTACATTGATATATAGTAATGTAATCTCAAGACATGTCTCATCCGAGGGTAAATGGGAATCCAGTCCCTTAAAGGCTATTGGAGTTAACTGGACAACTTCCACTTCATTACCACGGGAATCAGCAATCCCCGGACTTCAGTGTTTGCTGTTCTCTGTCTGATTACTGAGCTTGGCCCCTTGGGGAGTATAGTGGGTTTTTGTTTTTGCAGGACTTCATGAAATGATTAAGGGGCCAGGACCATCTCACTTTTGACCAAGAATACAGGGTGAATGATCCGGATCCAGTGTGTATGCTGGATCTGAATAGCCTTCAATTCTTCAGCAAGGAGTGGGGGTGACGCCCCTGCTCCGCGCTCTCAAAGTTGCAACTAGGAATGACCTGTTGAATAAAGATATCCGTCGACTTCCTAGGGAATGGGTGCAGGCTACATGTCACACAAAGTGGTTTGATCCACTATCGTATTATGGCCACATGGTTAGGTAACGATGTAAGTCTTATCACGTAATCTCGTGGTAGCGTGATCTATTAACCGTTTCCGCATTTTCAGCCCCAGCTTCGAAAAAAAAAACGGTTCAATCACCCCTAGAGATCACACAGCACATCATACAGTGATAAGTTAAGCTATCAAAGCCTTTTCTAGGATTTGCAGAAGCCAAAAGCCAATAATTTTGCTAGTTAACATACCCTGACAAGTGAAAATAGGCTTTGTCTGAAAAAACCAGCTTGCTCTTGAATGATTTGACGAAATCTAGCACGATGCGAATGGTTGGCCGATTTTGTTTTCTGATGCAGTTGAAACTTGTAAGGCATCAAAATCAAATTCTTACGCAAAATTCACCATGTGGTCGTGTTGGATAACCCCAATTATTGAGAATTGACAAATTTTAATCTGCTTCAATACTCTGCCTTACGGCTAGGAAGTTTTCGGTTGATGAACATCGTCGAACATGTGTTGGTATTCATTTAAAAATGAATTTAACAACCAAATTCTTAACAGCGGCCTCAGAAGCGCCATTTTGTTGTTAGAAAATATCACGAATTTCACGAAATTCAACGTTAACAGAACGACCATTTTCACAGTGAATTTTACTTTTAAATGCGATTTTCGCACGTTGTAACAATTGGCAACGCATCTACAGCGAATACGCCAAAAAACTAAATATCAACACTATAATGTTGTTGGTGTTGCCACAGTTAAAAATTAAACTTTTTCGATAAAGCTAAATTTATCTAAAATTTATTGGTTATATATATAGTTCGTCAAGACTGATTAAAAAATTAAATACAATATACCAAATTAGACAACATGCTCAAATTACGATTTCAATAGGAAAATCCTTTCATTTTTTAATTTTTTCTTATAATGCGTGTACGAATTTGAGGTTAGGTAGTAAAACGCACATTTGATTTGAACAACTTAGTTTTATTTAAGTCGGGCAATTGTCAATCTCTAGTAGGTCGGCAGACGTAGTCTTTTCGCAAAATTTTGAAGCATTTTCTGCAACATAGCTTCACTTATATCGTCAATGCAATGCCGAGTTTAAATTTTAAAGAGTTAATTTTTATAGGTTCTTCAAAAGGCCCCAGAGAAAATAATCTAGCATTGTTAAATTACAAAATTTACATTGCCAAAATCGAGAAAATAAGCGACCGATAAATTGTTCATGCAATAATTGAATTTTGTGGGCGACTGCATTGATTGTGGGGCCGCCTTTCTGAAACCAAAAGTCTTTGATGGCAACATTAGCTAACTTTTGCTACAGTTTAGTGCAGAGTTCTCACGGTAAGGGCGCTTTCTTGATCAGTTCCGAAAAATAACGGCCGATGATGCGGACTCACCATAGACCGCACCCATGGTCAATTTCTTTGAATGCAATGGCTTTTCGAGGAGTATTTGGGCACTCAATATTTGACAAGTTTACATAAGAAGATCTTTATGTAAAATTTTGCGCATAGTGTCTTTTGTTACGACCAGTGGTTGCGAATGTCGACCATTTGGTGTTTCAGTCGCATTTATAACTTTTTGGAGCAGCTATGTTTGCGACGGGTATATTTGCATTACTACGGCCAATACGGGCATATAATCCAAGTGTTTTGCCAGCAACAGCTACTTCTACGACGCATAGACAGCCTGGAAGAAGCCTGATGGTGAGGAAAAACTGCTTGAATTTTATGAAGTGACGCAGAATATTTTTCACCATTTTGATAGTAAATTGTCACAATTAAAATTATTTGCTCAAGAGTATAGCTTAAAGTTATCAAATTTTGCTAAATAAATGCCAGGATAACGGTTTTTGACAACTAATCATACAATTTACTTTCTAACCTCAAATTTGCCCAGTTGTTGCTTGTTTGTATAGTTTAGCATGATTAGCTTCAATGACTAAGCGGATATCTGATATCCGGGTACACGTAAATTTTTGATTTTATGGTTTATGCTTATCTTGCATAAATTTCAAGTGTCTGCTTATAGTGATTTGAAATATAACATTTCTTACTTGATAATAACGTCTCCAACATCCTTTATCTTTTTAGATTCATTTTGTTTTTTGCTTTGTTGTAGCTGCTGTTTTTTTAAGGTCGGTTTTTATGTGCAAGAATTAATAACTTTAATGGAACTTGCTTCCTTCAATTTATTAATAGTATAGAAAAGATAAGACCAACTATGAAATATATTATTGAGAGGACAGTATATGAATTAGGGAAGGTAAAAATTTTTTAATTCAAACTTAATGCCAGGACACAAGCACCTTTTCTTACATTAGTTAATAGCAGTAAAATACCAAAAGTCCAAGGTTCTAGGTAAAATAGTACTTAGTACATGCTAAACGTGTTAAAATTAAAAAAAAAATTTTGTTAGTTTCAATTATTCATTTTAATCGAGACACTTTGTATATATGTATATGATTAATACGCCTTAACAAAGCTTTAGCATCATTATTTGCTCCAGTTTCCCAAACTTCTTAACAATATTTAATTCGACTGTTTTACACACTCTCTACTTGTCGGTTTCCAAATTTAATTTTTAATATTTAAAATTTTTAAACATTTCGTATTTACTTAATTAAGAAAATTGTTTTATTAACAAAAATTTAGTTTGTGGCAAACTTGTGATATTTTATAGTTTTTTTAAGTATTTATTAATAAAATGTTGATAAGAAATTTTAGATAAAATTCGTATATTTCGTTTATTAACATTTTGTATTTGATTTGCATTGACAATGGCCTTTTAAGTTAAATTTAATGTTCATTCAAGTATTAAAATGAAAAAGCTTCTTGTTGTACATATTTGCTTTAGAATGTGTGCCAAAGCCGTTTATATACGTTAAATTGTGCACTGATTTGAACCAAGAGAATTTGTATGCTTAAGATAAAGAACTATCAACAAAACATAAACTAGTGGCAGTTAACATACAAACTTTAACAATCACAAGATCCTCATTAAATCTCAAGGACTAAAACGTTTGTTAACATATTGTACGAGACAAGAGCTTTATAATTTTCTCATGATGTGTGTTCGTATTGCTTGGTTGCTGCCAATATGACATGAAAAGGCCACTTAAGACAAACTAAAGATTAACAGAGTTTAGCAAACTTAAGCAAACAATTTGCTCATTAACTAACAAACTTAATGATTTTTAAGGTCTATCCAACCATAAATTAAAAACAGAAGAAGCTAGAGGAAAGAGTGTATGTTGATAATGTTAACCACTGATTCTAAGGTAAAGCAAATGACAAGCATAAACGAAGCATAATGCAAAACTTTTATTAATTTTTACATAAACGAGTGTTAATTAAATAAAGGAGATGTATAGTTTTTGGCAGGTATATATTTTTTTATTATTTTAGATCTTAAGTTTGCTGCCTATCATGTCTAGTGAATTAGTTTCACCCCCTCTTGCCACTTCTGTAAGGTATTGAAAGTATAAGACCTCCATCAGGCTTGATTAACTCTAAATATAGGGGCTGCCCTTTACAATCTTTCTATGCAGTTATTCATTTAGGTCATTTAATTATGACACTTGGTATCCAATTCGACTTTAATTCATTTTTAAGTGCTTGAAATTGCGAAATTAAGTAGGCCGTTGCTAGTCTTGATGTGAAAGTAGCTTATGTTGGTAATGATATATACAAATAAATATTTTTGCACAAACTTTGACAAACAACTTTCTTACACAGCAAAAGGTTTCTTTTATTTTATTTTAAAAAATTGTAGATAAAATTTAAAAAAATAATTAACGCAATTATTTTAATTGTAAAATATATACAAAATGTTCTAACTAAACAACTGTTTAAGTCAATTTTTTATCTTTTATACTTATGAAATGAGTAATTGGTTTAATTAAAAAATTAATAAAACTTCAATCTGAAAAAACCATTTAATAGGTGCAAAAAATATTTTTCGTGTAAGTTTCAGCATTTCTTTCACGCTTGTGTGAAGAGAAAAATAAATAAAATAGTATGATAGAAATATTAGGGTTTTTTAATAAGAAGTTTGTTTTCTAAAATAAATAAAACAAAAAATTTATATTAAGAAGATTCAAACTTTTATTGAAAAATAATATCTGGTTAGTGTCCACCACGACCATGCTGGCGGATTTTGATTCTTTCATCAAAGTTTTTAATCACTTTTTGTCAAAATGGCGGCCTATTTCGTTAATCACATGAAGGATTTTGAGTTTTAAGACTGCAATCGATTCCATTGGCTCCATATACACTCTGTCCTTAACATAGTCCCTATAAATATAATCAAGTGGTGTTACATCACACGAAATGGTCAGCCATTTAACTGGTGATTGCCGCGAAACTATGCAATCAAGAAATTCGGTTTGCAATTAATTAATCATTTCATTGGGTATTTCGTGATAAGATTTACATCTTCACCTGGCTGTGGGCCTTAATCAGATGGTGGTCAAACCACTGTGAATAAAAAGCAGCAACATTCACGCCCTAGGAAGCCGAAGACTAATTCTAGCAACAGGTCTTTCCTAGTTGCAATTTTAGTGGTTCCAAAGCAGGGTTGCAAACCACTACTCCTTACTGAAGAGCTGGAGACTATCAAACTCCTGTCCAGAACACATGACTAGCATGCTCACTGGATCTGAATCATTTACCCGTAGGTGTGATTAAAGGCGAGATAATCCTGGCCCTCAAATCAATTCATGCGAGGGCCGCAAAACCACAACAACAAAAAGTCTAAAGAGATAATTAGCGGAAACTCTGGGGCTTACTGATTTCCGTGGAAATATCGTGGAGCTTCCAGTTGTCCCCTGCTGACTTCAGGAGACTGGGCTCCCTTATACCCCCAACAGCAGCGGTCTAGATAGTCAAGTATTCTATAAAGACCAATAAATGTGCCTCCGGGGGGGCACATGTGAGATGTAACATTGTCCTGCTGAAACCACATGTCAGTGTTATCTACTTCGCCAATAACAGCCCAAAATTGAGTTGTTAGCATCTCGCGATAGCATTTACCGTTACCGCATTTCCAGCCTCATCTTTGAGAAAAAACGGCCCAATTACACTTCCAAACCATATGGAGCACCAGACAGTGCGAACAGTGACACGTTGAGCATACAAAGGCTTACCAATAAGCGCTCTAGGTCCAAATGTGGCAATTTTGCTTGTTAACCAATGAAAGTGGGCTTCATCTGAAAAAAATTATTTAAAAAAAACCAGCCGGTTGTTGCTGAATGAATTGAGCGCATATACGGCGACGTGAATGGTCGGCCGGCTTAAATTCCTGCACCATTTGAACTTTGTAATGTTTCAAAGTCAAATCCTTACGGAAAATTCGCCATGTGTTGGTTTTGAATAACCCCAATTCTTGAGAACGTCGAGGAATTAACAAACTTTGATATGCTTTAACACTGCGACTCACGGCTGCGATTATTTTAGTTGAACGAGACGATGATGTTAGCACATTTTGTATCAAGGCTATTGACTTAAATTTAACGACCAAATCTTTAATAGCGGTTTCAGAAGGCCGATTTCGTTGCCTGAAAATATCACGAATTTTACGAAATGTAATTTTAGCAGAACCAACATTTTCATAGTGGATTTTAATTATATTAATATAAATTTCATGCGAATGCGTCAAAAAACTATACGTCAAAACTATCATGTTGTTTGGTGTTGCTATTATTGAAAAACAAACTTCTTGTTAAAAAACCCGAGTGCGTATTCGTAGCTAAGAATATTCAACTTTTCCGTAATACTGTGGTGCACATAACACACACATTGTATGTTCTTAAAAACTCGCATCCATGACATCTTACTGGTATTTTGATAGCAACAACAAGGTATAATTTATCAGTGCAATTCAATTCACTTTCATTTCATAACCTTGATTATTGTCACTTTCTTTACATGAGACATCAAACATGAAATATTTGATTACTACGAAGTGCCCTTCAAAATGTTAGTGCAAAATATAACTGACAGATAAAAATACTATTTTCCTAACATCTTGCGTATATCAATAGCAAATGAAACTTTTCGTGATTCTTTGTGTTTATAAAGAACAAGAGAATAAATACAAAAATATATTGAACAATTTAGGCGCTCACAGTTTTTAATATTTAGCCATTTCTATTGGAGAGGTTTTAAAATAGAAACATTAATCCCGGTTGATTCGTATGATATAAAAACTGAAAGTGAGAGCTATTAATTCTTTCCCCCCTTTTACGAAAAGTGCTTTCACATTTTAAGTGTGAAGAAATAAAGCAATAAAATTGATTGAAAAATAATTGTGAATTGATACAAATAAAAAATAAACAGGAAAGAGAAATTGAATTGTTGAACAAGTATCAATATCAAGGGTGTAAAAATAACGCAACCTTCAAAAAGGGAAGGAAGTTAAGGACAGAATCAATATTGAAAAAGGCATATAAAAACAAACACACACACATAAATTTCCTTAAAAAAATGTTAAGTAAATATAAACATATTAAGACATTTTTTACAGCCATCTAAGTAATAGAAGCTGGTTAAACAACCCGCTTAAATAACAAGTGGTCTTAAAAATTTATATTTACCCTCTTAATAATTTTGAAAAAGCTCTTTGAATACATTAACATATAAAGTGTACATCTATGTATGTATATATTAAGTAAATGTGCTTTTATAAGCTTGAGTTTACAAAATTTATAAGGGAAAAAAAGGAAACATGTACGGAATGTAAGCCAGCAATCCATTAAACAAAATTACCTGTAAGCAAAATTATGAATATGAATGTGATGAGTATTTACATGCAAATTAATAAGAATAATTTGTGATAAAATTAATATGTTGTTTGGCTAAATAGGTCGTCGACTTTTTAAATAATTTAAATTTTGGCGGAAATCTCTGTTAATAATGTAGAAAAAAATTTATTCTTTAAAAGTTCTTTTCTCCTTGATTTAATAATATTTAAAGACAAAAAATTTAATATTTTTCCTAGTACTTATTAATTTTTACATAACATAACGTGTTATTATTTAACTTCCAGTTTGATTTAGCAGTCTCAATGAAAATTTTACTCAGCAGAATATTTGATAGCGACTTTTAAATTATAACATTGTTACAAAGATGATTTGTTAAGTTTTCAACTGCGTAGTTTTTTACGAAATCTTTTACACGCACAGTTACAACAACACGCTTATAAGAATTTCTACCAAATAAGATAAACAACAGAAAACAAAAATAAGCAAGGCAGATCAAATAAACAAAACACACAGTCAAGCAGGTGCCTAAACTGAATTAAACTAACAACAAAAATAGGGTGTACTGTTAAAATAGAATATTCTGGTATGTTCAAGACACCCTTCTGTGTAAAATCAATTAATTAAAGTTGAGCCATCACTGAGTAAACGGCAACAAAGTTACCATCGTGTATATTTTGTGTGTAATAAAAAGAAATAAATCGTTTAATTTAATTTAAAACTTTAAAGAACTGTATCATTATTTTGCAATAAAGTAACCCAGAATAACAAAACGTTTATAAACGTAACAATATATTTTGTGGATGCATCTTGATTAAGTTTTAAACGAAAATAATTAAATAATAACGTAAACAACTGGGTATGATGTTTACTAACTGCGTAGTTTGCTAAGAAAACCTATGCACGCAAGACAACAACAACTTTCTAGACACAAACTACGTGTTAATTTTATACACGTAAAACAACAACAGTCGGCTGTGCTGTTTACAAACTACGTAGTTTTCTAAGAAAACTTATGCATACAAGACAACAACAACTATCTTAAAACAAATTCCAGGAAGAAATTTTATCAGCATAAAAACAAAAATACACACAGACCAACAGACGCCTATATATTTAATAAACAACATAACAACAACAAACCGTGATACAAATGATGTAGAAAATTCTTAATTTTTCTAAACCTCTAGTGGACAAATATAAAAGACAGGGTCTCAGTAGATAGTTAGTTCGGTAAAACATAAACCTCGTGAAGTAAAGAGTTGCATCTTTAGTAAATTATTCTGTAGTGTGAACGTACATATTTTACTTCGTGTATAGTTAAACTAAATAAACTTGCAATTAATTTGAAAACTGTAAAATCTTATGATATATATTTTACAGTAAAGAACTCAGCAACAAAGAAACATTTATTAAAGGCATAAACGTAACAATATTGTTTGTCAAATGTAAACTAATAAAAATTATTAAAGCACTAATCGCAGCTTGCAACACGTACCTAGCGTAAGGCATTTCTTTTTTAGTGAAAACGCAAAATAGACAATGAAATACAAAAGTATCGACAATATATTTCTATTTAAAAAAAAAAAACTGCTCAAAGGCTTTGTATAGATCTTCTTTGCAAATTCTTCTCGGTGTTCTACTACGACGTTTAAGGTCAACTTCCAACAAAACAAACGAAAGCTTGTTGTGGATGGAAAGAAAACGCAACAGAGCGAAGATCGTCACACTCTACAACCTATTAATGTCAGATATGACGCGAAATTGTTGACGGTCTGAAAACAAAAACAAGCCGAGTTACCCTCAAAAACTTATGACAACAAACCATTAGTTCTTTACTCATTCAAAGATGCTTTTTGAGTCAATGTGGAAATGGTATATTATTAGCGGCTGTAATACCTTTGAAAACATGTCGTTTGGAGATATATAAGATGCAAAGTATACGATAACATTCAACATATTATATTAGGCAAATCTTGCTGCTTATGATTTAGTGCCTTTTTTATGGACACAAACTAATAGAAATCAAAAATTCCTTATTGTAAAGGGTGTCCGCCGGAAAGGTAAACAACTTTGTTCCTAATTTTTGAACAAATGAAAGAAATTGGATCTTATATTGTTTTATTTGATATTGGCAATTAGATATTGAATACAATATCAGATAAATATCCGCCTCTGCTAGGTTTTTACGAGCCTTTTTGAGTACGTTTTTCATTACATTTTTACACATTTCACGCGGTAGTTCATTAATTTCGTCACAAATACATTTTTTGAAATGCTCAAGCGTTTTTGGTTTGTTTGCATAAACCTTGGTTTTTAGTTATCCCTATAAAAAGAAATCTGGAGCAGTCAAATCAGGCGGCCGTGGAGACCAACAGACACCATTCACCATTTCTTGAAATAATTTGTTTTGGAAAGAAGTCTTGCCGTAATTTTATTGTAATCCTGGCTGTATGAGGTGTGGCGCCATCTTGTTGATATCACATGTTAATCAAACCCAAAGAATGCACTCGTGGCATTAAAAATTTTTCAATCACATCACGATATCGCACCCTATTCACAGTTATCGTTGCGCCGTTTCATTTTCAAAGAACAAAGGTCCAGCGATTCTTCCTGACCAAATTGCCTTGTGTGTACTATAACTTTTAATGGATGCAAATGTGACTGTTGAATAATTTGAGGGTTTCCGATTCGTCAGAACCGTCTATTCTGTTTATTCACAAATCCCCTCAAATGAAAATGTGCCTCGTCACTCATTATGAATTTTTTATGAAAATCGGGGTTGTCATGGCGAGCTGTAACATACTTTGGCATATGTACGGCGAAAGAAAATGGTCTTGTGGAAGAAGCTCTTGTGTCAACTGGATCTTAAATGCAAACAAATGCAAGTCCTTGTGCAAAATTGTGGCCAAAGTTGTTCTTTCAACTTGAGCACGGCGTCGAATTGAGGTTGATGGATTGTTTTGAACGCTTTCTTGAGCAGCAGTAATGTTTTCAGCCGATTTTGCATTACGTTGTTATCCGTGCTTGGACCTGTCACCTATAGACGCTCTTTCTACGAAACCATTCGCTGCACGATAAACAGAACGTTTCGTTGGCACGTTGTTTCTTCTAACAATTTCACGTAACTTTTTTATCGTCACAGTAATCGATAATTGATTTTGATAAAATGTTTTAACGATTAAAACACGTTGGTTTATCGAATATTTTTCCATAATAAATTTGCCACGTGCCTACTTCACGACTGCCAAATATTAACTGTAAAGACTAATGCTTACCAAAATGGCGGCAAAACAAAGTACACCTTATTGACGGACACCCTACACTTTTGCCACATTTTTCTTAAGTACTGGTAGATAAATTGTTTTAAGTGAAATAATATTTTAAGTCAAACAATACCCCTTATACAAAAATAATTTAGGTGAATTATTTGTACTCCAAAGCATACTTTAAGCTAAACAATAACTGTGGCTAAATATCCAGTATGACTGTGTGATGTTCTGTCATGTCGCTAAAGTTAATTTATTGTTAAGCATGTTTACCTTTTCATATTCGTGCTACAGTTTTTTTTTTTAAAGGAGCTGAAGTATTAAATGCAATTAATCTTTAAAATTATGAGTAACCATAGATTTTTTAACGATATTAACACAAAAGTTTGTAAATTATTTTTCCTTATAAATAAATTAAGAAAACAAATTATATGCGAACTTGAAACAAGACTTAAATTACTTATTCAGTTATGAAACTAAAATACTTCAAGAAATAATTATTTTTAAAAATTTATAACCCTGAAGTCTACAAAAGATGCCGCGCATTTATGTGATATTAAAATGGCATCTACTGTGGTGAGAAAGTAAAAAGTGTGATAAAAATGAGAAAATAAATTACAGTCATTGCTGTACTATTGTGGTGGTTATGCGAGAGCAAGGACAAATATGTAACGATCGAATAAGGTAACAATGAAAAAAGTTTTGTGTTTTATTCGGATTTCATCTTACCAAATAAATAGTTTTTAATTATTAATATTTTTCGTAGTTTATTTAAAAAAAAATCTATTTTAAGTGATGTGTACAGCGTACACAATGCGATCAATGCTGATGACGAAATTGACATCCACACTTTTCCTTTTTTTTTTTTTTTTTAATTTTAAATTAAAATATGCATGAAGTCAAACGGAATTAAAAACTATTCATCAGAAGGAGGAAAAAAATTTATTTTTATTTTGCAGTTTAGTATAATTTTTTTTTAATTGTGCTGTAGTAAGAATTTAAGATAAATTTTTTATTTTTTTTCAATTTTTAAAATTTTTAGAAACGATTTAATTTGTATTCAATTCTTATTCGTTTCCTAATTTTTTAATAGAGCTGCATAAGTAAAATTATGAACGTGACTGCTTTTCAAATTAATACATTTCATAATTCTCAACTCCTTTTTCTACTCACACATTCACATTACGTAACTGTAAATAAGTTGTAAGGTGAGTTGTAGCCTTTATCGCTGTATAGGGATGGCATTAAATATTATAAAAAGGAGGTCTGCCAAATAGAGTATTGCTCTATAAATAATTGCAAAATGGTTTTCTGTATATATATAGATATGGCTTTAACCCTTTTTGCGTATTAGCTTTATTTTTGAAATATTTATGTTCTTTTTATTATTGACATCTTGTTATGCATTTTAATTTTAAAACCATTAAGAAGAATATTAAATTTGGCTAAATGTTAAAATTTTACGTATAAACCCACACGTACGAATAAAAACATTAAGGTTGCTATATTTCTAAATAATTTGTTTGAATGTTTTTTTTTTTATACATTAATAAGTTATGAGTTTCATAAATAATACGAGTTTATGATGTTAAAATCATATAAATTTCTTAATGCTTTTTTTCTGCGATTATTACCTCTCGACGTAAAATGGTATTTAATTTTATAAGTGAATTTTAAAAGCAGGGTTTAGATAAAAATATTTATTTTAAAAAGATAAAAATAACTAAATGACAAATTAATTTTTATTATATCATGTTATAAAGAAATTCTTTAACCCAACCTTGTATACTCTTATGATTATTATGAGATGACATGTGACTGTATGGTAACCACTAATTAGCCAATAAATAGTAGAAGAATTAAAATAAGTTCATGTTAGGCGCATTATGCATGATGATTAATAATTTTCTTAAATTTTATTCAAATTCTGCTATATTTCTCCTAAGCACCTGTTAATTAAAGTTTTGCACAGAACATTTTATTCACAGGGAATGAAGAATCTAGGCAAGAATTTGCATATTTGCACAGTTGCTTATGCAAATCAACATTCATGAGTTCAAATCACAAAAGTCGCTGCGTTGCCATTATTTTTATTAAATTTAAATACTTTAAGAAATTAGGTAAATTTTTACACATCTAAGAATCTAGTTGGAAGTTGTCATAATTTTTACACTGAGTTTGGTTTGGTAAGCATATACGAGTGCCCATTAAGTATTATTATAACACTATACTAGGCTAAGTTTCCGTTTATTTTTTGCTTATAACTATTATATGTTATTAAAAAATTTCTTAAAAAAATCTATTATTGAAGTAAGTTTTTTGACAAAATAAATTAATTGTTTTTATAAAGTTTGTTTAATATATTGATCCTGTTTTTTTTTTCCTTTTTCTCCATTTGTCACATTTTAAATTATTCTTTTCTAAAACTGCTGGCTTTTTCTTCAAGCGACAACAATTTGTAATAAAAATAAAATAAATACATTTGAAGAAATAAAACGATTTAAAGATAGAGAATGTTAAAAAAGCGATTAAATCAATGTTAAAAAAAAGAAAACAGAATAAGCGAAAAAATAACAAAATGATAAAAAAATTAGATTCAATTGTTTAGGATATTTTAGAAAACAAGGCAAAAGAAAGTAAATATTTTTTACTATCAGCAGCTTCAATATAAGCACTTAGAAACACTTTACCAAAAACCAAAATCGATATGTAAACAGTGAATATATAAATTCTTGTATAAAATATTTTATTTTAAAAATAATAAGAAAAATTAAATATTTAAGCGACATTAAGTTTTATACATCCTTCTAAGTCCTTAGAAAATAAAAAAAATGTGCAGCTAAAATATCTACTTTAACTGAGATCCCTTCCTTATTAACCCTACATCAGTGGCTAATCACTGTTGTGTACCCTCAATATCAATGAAAACCGGAGGCTAATTAACTAACACTCATCAGTTGTATGTCTGAGTCATATATTATACTTGCTCTATTTCTAGTTATCGCTACAGCGATCTACAAAGGAAGATAAAACAAGGCAAAAATGATACAAGTTTTCGGCCAAATTAGAAAATAAAGAGAGAGTTATTCCACTGAATTAAGCGTTTTTATCTTTAAAAGAAGTTTTTGTTGATCACATTTGTATTTGAACAGTTTTTTGTAATCTCCTTCGGGGCACCTTTTATTAAATTCAAAAAGAGTTCATTTACTTCTTACGCTATTTTCTTTAGAGTTTAAGTTTAACTTTAATTAATTAATCATCGTTATTATCGCATTTTTATTAAAAAAAATACATCAAAATATATGAAGAGTTTTTCAACAAGATGTTTGTTTTCTAAAACAATATAAAGTAATAAATTTAAATTAAGATGATTCAAATTTATATTATGAAGAGAAAAGTTCAGCAATTATGAATGAAATGTGTTATTTGGCATATATCCACCACGAAGATACTGACAGATGTCAATTCTTACATTGAAGTTTTTAGTCACTCTTTGGCAAAATGGCGGTTTTATTTCATTAATCACATCACAAACTTTGAGTTTTAAAGCTGAAATCGATTCGAGTGGCTCCTTATAGAGTCTGTATTTAACAGCTCCGCAAAAAATAATCCAGTGGTGTTAAATTATATGATCTGACTGACCACTTAACTGCTGATTGTCGTGACATTATGTGATCGGGATTTTTGGTTTGCAATAAATTGCTCGTTTCATTGGCTGTGTGGCATATGGCAACCATCCTGTTGAAACCACATGTCAGTGTTATCCACGTCGTCAGTAATAGCCCAATAATGAATTTTTAACATCTCGGGATGTTGAACCATCTTTGAAAAAAAAACGGCTTAATCACGCCTCCAGTACACATATAGCATCATTAAGTGACATGTTAAGCATACAAAGGCTTCTCAACAATCGCTCTAGGATTTTCAGAAGCCCATATGTGGCAATTTTGCTTGTTGACATACTCTAACAAGTGAAAATGGGTTTCGTGTGAAAAAAAATTCTTCAAAAATTCCAGCCGGATGCTCCTGAGTGAATTCTGTGAAGCTACGGTGATGAGAATGGCCGGTCGGCTGCAATTCCTGTACCAGCTGAACCTTGTACGGCCATGTGGTAGTTTTAGATAACTCCAATTGTGGAGAACATCGAGGAGTTGACAAATTTGGATTTGCTTCACTCTGGCTCAAGGCTGTGATGCCTTCAGGTTAACACGCGTGGATGTTCGCACATTTTGTATTGAACCTGTCGACTCAAATTTAGCGACCAAATTCTTAATAGCGGATTAAGAAGGACGTTTATGTTGTCCGAAAATATCACGAATTTTACGAAATGTAACTTTAACTGAACCACCATTTGAATAGTGGACTTTAATTATTTTAATGCAATTTTCGGCGAAATTGAATTCGTTGTAGCAATTGCTAATGCAGGTACTAAAATAATATACCAAAAAACTTATCAAAACTATCATGTTGTTGGTGTTGCCAAAATTGGATATCAAAATTATTTTTTAAAAACCTCAACTTTGTGGATTGTAAATCTTTGCAAACATCAAAACTTTAATTTATCTTATTTTTTAATTAAAAAAAAAAACGTTATGAAAAATATCTTCCAGCATCTTCTCTATCAACTTGCATTTGTAACCATTTGATGTGAATAAAGTGATTTTATTATCAAAATAATTTCTCCTTCTTTTCAATCTACCATTCGTGATAGCTGTTGCTCATGCCAGAAGGATTAACGATGCAAAACACTAAAAGAGAAGAATTAATTAGTTTAATAAAAGAGACTAATTGTGGTGTAACTGTGAAATCACATCCATATTTGTCACCTACAAAACCGACTTGACAAAAAGTGAAGAAAAACTAGTTGAAGCACAAGCTGGAGCAGCAAAAATAATTGTAGCTGCCACAGTATGAAAAAGTATTTGAATATGCAAACAGAATATATTTACAACAAAACTATAGCCATGAAATACTGATGTTAAGTAATGCCGTCAATCTAGGCTGAATGTATGTGGGATTTTAACGGTGGCGGTTTTTAATGGTAGCAGCATCAAGCCAGTTTATAGTAAGTGTTACAGTGTTTATGTATTTAGTAGATTCAAAAATCTTTACCTCAGCAATAATAAAAAAAATCTAAAGAATATATTACTTAAGCTGGCATTTGTGGTTAACCTCAACTGTACTTGATTTTTATGGCTGCAAGAAATTTTTGCACCCGCTATTCATTTTTTTAGTTTCATTATTTTATTGTTTTTTGTTCTACTTCATCGAAAAGGCAATTTTTTAATTTTGTGTTCTTTTTTGTAATAGTTTATCTTCTTTTTCTTTGTAAGTAAGTTTTTGGATGTTCTTTATGTACAAACGTAAAAAAATTGAATGTGTTTTACACCGCGTCAAGCCGCACAACCATAAGCAGCTGCCATAGCAGCATCGAAGCCACCACCTGTATTTCGCTACTGTTTTTTTTTCTACCCTAACAACCCCATCTTAAATAATTCTATTATTTTTCTTCTTTTTCAAACCTTTTCTTTGTGTTATCCTTAAACACCAGTTATACAGAAATTTGCTAGGATTACTTCCGTCTTCTTTTTTACTCTGAAAGACATTAGTGTTATAAAAATCTGTTACAAAAGGCAAAGGAATCAACTGTTAAAATACACAAGAAAAATTGCAAATTATTTATAAAATACCTCGAACGATACACATTAAAAAAAGTTATTAACCCATTATTTACCAGGTCTTCTTCTTCCCTATTTGGTTGCATGTTCTTAGTCATTTTTATTGTAATCGTAAATTATTTGATAAAAATAATTTCCGTTTGATTAGAAAGTGAGTGTTTTGTAGTGCGAAAAATGTTCTGAATATTTGAATTTATTGTGTGTTTGTGTTCTACATCTTAACTGATTATTATTAGAGAAAGAAGCTTTAATTCGCTCTTAGTATAGCTAAGCTTCAATAGATATTAACATTCCAAAAAAACACAACTTTTAAGTCTAATAACTGCTACGTTTACGTACTGGACTCTTTGAACATTTTAAATTTTAAGAATATATTTTTCCCCTAAAATTTTTCTATTGAACAATTTCATTAATAATAATTTCTCTATGGAAAACTTTCATTAGTAATAATCTTTCTATAGGAAACTTTCATCAATTATTATTTTTCTATAGAATACTTTCATCAGTTATAATTTTTCTACAGAAAAATTTCATCAGTAATAATGTTTCTATAGAAAAAATTTCGTCAGCAATAATTTTTCTATAGGAAAAATTTCGTCAGCAATAATTTTTCTATAGGAAAAATTTCGTCAGCAATAATTTTTCTATAGGAAAAATTTTGTCAGTAATAACTTTTCTATAGGAAAAATTTTATCAGTTATAATTTTTCTATAGGAAAAATTTCATCAGTTATAATTTTTCTATAGGAAAAATTTCATCAGTAATAATTTTTCTATAGGAAAAATTATATTAGTAATATTTTTTCTATAGGAAAAATTTCATCGGTAATAATTTTTTTGTCGGAAAAATTTCATAGGTAATAAATTTTCTGTCGGAAAAATTTCATCAGTTAAAATTTTGCTATAGGAAAAATTTCATCAGTTAAAATTTTTCTATAGGAAAAATTACATCAGTTCAAATTTGTCTATAGGAAAAATTTCATCAGTAATAATTTTTCTATCGGAAAAATTTCATCAATAATAATTCTTCTATAGGAAAGATTTCATCAGTAATAATTTTTCTATAGGAAAAATTTCATCAGTAATAATAAAATCCTATAAGAAAAATTTCATCAGTGATAATTTTTCTATCAGAAAAATTTCATCAATTATAATTTTTCTATCGGAAAAATTTCATCAGTTAAAATTTTTCTATCGGAAAAATTTCATCAGTTAAAATTTTGCTATCGGAAAAATTTCATCAGTTAAAATTTTTCTATCGGAAAAATTTCATCAGTAATAATTTTTCTATAGGAAAAATTACTTCAGTAATAATTTTTCTACAATAAAATATCATCAGTGGTAGTTTTTTCATATTAAACCTTCATAACTATTCTATGCAAAATTCAGTTAAGCTAAATATTTTCTATAAAAAAATTTCATTGTTAAAATTTTTCGATTCCCAGTGACCGACTTTATGTTGTGGAAGGCCAAAAGTATGGAACCCTTTTTGATGGTGCTTTGCAAAGGAACTTGATGTACCTTCTACCGCAGGCAGAGTTAAATATTCCTAATCATAATCGGTACAATCAATGCAGCTGGCAGAGCTTGTTTATGTGTCCGTTAGCATAATTGATTTAATGTTTTGAGGTATAAGAGGAAACTTGGAGCTAAATTAACAAACAAAATGTGCGAATGTTCTTGCTGCAGTGTATTTGTTGCACACATACATACTTATGTATGTATATAAGTGTATATAAATTTAATTGTGCAGGTGTGGAAATGAGTTAATAATTTTAGTCTCTGTCAATTGCTGTCGCTTAATTTCGTTTACTTGTTTAAAATGTGGTCGTGTTAAACATGAAATAGCAGCACAATGTGTTTAAAGTGGAAGTTTGAAGAAAGCAGTTTATTATTATGAACAAGTGAATGGTAATAACAAGAGGCCTATATTTAATAGTCGAAATAGTTTTAGATTATGTTTTTTATAATTTATAAATAATCAAATAATATTGTAATTAAAATATTAAAGCTGGGCTGCAAATGCATCTTATGTAGTGCAAGGTTGTTTTCTGTTTCAGAAATGAATAAAAACATATTTTAATCGCTCATTTTGATGTTAGGGTTTATTATGTTCAATGTCATTTCTGACAAGTGTATTATTATAATATTTAACTATTGCCAAGACAAATGGTAGAGAAAAATCAGAAAAAAAGACAGGAATTAAGAAATGGAAAATAATGAAAATTGAAATAAAAAATATATGTTATAATGAAATGAAATATTCATGCCATGAAATGCTTAAAGCATTTTGCAATATTTTTTACAGAATACAATATATTTCATTTCAACTTTTATTTTATAATTTTTAACTGAAATACAAGGATAAAAGAAAATGCCTTAAAATACTCAGAAAATTTCGAACACATTTTTTTTGTACTAAAATAACTTTTTAATATCCCTTTAGTTAACGAACTATAATGTAATTTAAAGTGCTTAACAAAAATTAATTTTAAATTCATCACTATCTGTTTCTTATTACATCCGCCATAATTATCAAAATTATATTAATTTATCTTCATTGTTATATATTGTTGATGAACTGAAGAAATATGTGAAATAAAGTGAACGAAATATAATAATCAACAGAGTTGGCTTTCGTTTTAATGTAAATTACATAAATGTATGTTTGTATGCGTTCGTATGTGGTAAAGTTTGGCAATAATATTTATTCCATGTTTGCCTTTTCCTGCATTACTTTGCTACATTTTACACTGTTTGTTTTAGTTCAAATGGGGTGCGGTTTGTATGCAAAAATATTTCGCTTATTATTTTCCCTCTTATTCATTCACAGTTCGTTGTTAAAATTTATTGTTATTTTTCAGATATTTTATAAGTTATTACATATTTTTATTATCAAATTATTGTGTGTGATATTCATTATCAAGAAATAATTTTTGTAAGTTTTTGAATACACAAAGGTGGGTAAAATATAAAAAATATAAAAAAAGCTAAAATAAAATTTTTAGTACAGTTGAATAGAAGTATATAAGTATGTTTGTTTTATAAAAAAAATCAATTTCCAATAAAATATTAAACGCCAAATTTAAATACAAACTTACCTTTAAAATATTGTTTTAATTGCAATAATTAGTTTTATTGTAAATTATTATTATTATACTAAGGTAATCTATTTTCCACTACGTATGGTGTAAAATTTAATAGTTCTGTTATATTTATTTTCGATTTCATTTTATTTAAAAATATTTAACTCATATGATTTCAGAATAATTTTTTTTAAATCAACTTTAAATCAATAGCTCGATTCCTAGCTCTTTGCTTTCTATATTGTATTTCTTTTACAAAGATATACACATTGTGTATAGTTATCACAAAATGTTATGAAATTGAATCAAGCATGAAACTCTCAACTGATAAGTATTCCTTCGTTCAGTATATTCCCCCTCATGTCTGAAGCACAATTGTACACATTGAATAGAAGAAAACAAAGCGGAAAAGGTGGATTTGATGCCTTAAAAATCTCACAATATCACAAATGTCAGTTTTTTTGAACAAAAATGCTGCTCTTTTTCTATATGAACTTTAATTTAATTTTATTTTTGTTATCACTGCATGACACTAAATTTAGAAGAATTTTAATTATTGTCAACGTCCCCGCAGAAATTACACTTGTGGTTGTAGTGAGCTTGTTTTTCTTAGTCATCATCATCCGAATTAAGACAAAATATTCAAGAACATGCTGTCTTCATGTGACCACCAATTTCAGTG
>JASKUP010000180.1:0-16989 GCA_030448955.1 Trichopoda pennipes | reverse complement strand
ACTAAAATACACTAAAATATACTAAAATACACTAAAATATACTAGAATACACTAAAATACACTAAAATATACCAAAATACACTAAAATATACCAGAATACACTAAAGTATACTAAAATACACTAAAATATACTAAAATACACTAAAATATACAAAAGCACACTAAAATATACTAAAATACACTTAAATATACTAGAATACACTAAAATATACTAAAATACACTAAAATATCCAAAATACACTAAACTATACTAAGATACACTAAAATATACTAGAATACACTAAAATACACTAAAATATACTAAAATGCACTAAAATATACTAGAATACACTAAAATATACTAAAATACACTAAAATATACTAAAGTACACTAAAATATACTAAAATATACTAAAATACATTAAAATATACTAAAATACACTAAAATATACTAGAATACACTAATATCAACTAAAATATACTAATATATATGTAGCAGCCGCCGTGTGCACATAAAGTAGAGTAAAGTAAAACTCGGGTTACCCGACCGTTGGCCGTGCTGGTATGCTGGCGTAAGCACCGGCTAGGGCTCGCCGTCTTGGGGGTGGTTCTTGCCAACGCGTCTGGTTTGTGCAGCAGCTACAAAAGTCATACCAGCTAACTGAAAAAAAAAAAAATATTGGAAAGGGATAAATTTGGAGCCCGAAGCAAGTCTAGTCAGCTCCCTGTCAGCAAACACACATAAAACTCCATGGCCGATGTTATGCCATGTTTCTGCCCTCCCACAAGAAGTTCCGAGACCTCACCGTGACATCGTATAAAAATCTCCAAAATGTTGGATGTCCCTAGACATTGCCTTTACCTTTTCCCTTCTTCTTTTTACCCCTACTTACCGCTTAATAAACGTTTAGAACATCTTATCTGAGAAGAAAAATCTAATTAGAATTCCATATCCAATTCACATTTTTATTATTATAAAAAAATAATTTCAAAACAAAATGTTGATAATTACCAAACAAAATTAGTTAAATGCACGATTCAATAAGGCAATGAAAATTCAAAAAAAAGGTAAGTAAATTAATTAAATTTTATACATATAATATTGCAGCATAAATATAAAGGAAACAAATTAACTAAATTTTTATATATATAATATCGCAGCAAAAATAAAAAAGGGAAATAAATTAATTAAATTTTACATCACAAAAAAAATGCAGGTTAAGTAAGTATATAAATTATAAAATAAACATTTCTCCTTCGACCAAACGGAATTTCTGCTAGTTCCATTCGCCAGGCTCGTTCCCTCTTTGCTGGATAATAAATCTGCTACGACCTTGTTGCAGGAACTGCCGTCCGTCCGTCACGTGTCCTACGTCCGGATTCTCGTTTAAGGTAAGGGTAGCAATTTACATAACATTACCTATATATATATTTCACTTTTGCCTATCTTTCTATATTTCTTTTCTAACCCATTAGATCCCAAGCATCTTTTTAATGAAAAACTCCAATGTTTTTCTATTAATTCTTGCTTATAAGAGTTCAATTAAGGAAAAAAATTTAAAAAATTAAAAAAAAAACTTTTAGAAGAGTGTTTTTTGGCCTGTACTCGTATGAGTACAATGGGACAATGGGGTGTAAAATAAATAATGTCTTACTGAAATTAGATTTGATTTTTTCAAAGTATTTTTATTTACGTTAAGGGTATTTTTAAATAGAAAAATACATAGGAAAAATATAATTAATTATTAATAGTACCACTTCGATTCGATTTGGTGTGAAATGTTTTAAAACACTCTTTTTCTACACAAAGTGCAACGTTACAAAGCTCACAAATCCATCGAATTCGGCTATGACAAACCTTGCATCTTATTTGATTTGAAATACGTTTAGGGAAATGATTGTCTGCTGATGTTGCAATTGATAAAGTAGTTGAGCGCCTCGGTTCCATGGCACGAATCGAATATTTTCTGAGGTAGAATCGAACTATTTCCCGCTGAAAGTTTAAAAGGTCGATCTGGTTGTTGTTTGCGCTCTTGTAAAGCTTCCAAGAATTCACAATACATGAATTAATCATTGATGTAAACAGCGGCCACCACCATTTCTTGCCTCTAAATTTTATATTATACGTATTTATTGATTGATCATGGAGATCCACTCCTCCCATTCCGGTATTATAATCAGCAATAAGCTTTGGTTGCTGAACACTAACTTTGCTTTTACTAACTTTTGACCATCGTTTTACTGATTGCATAGGTTCTATTGCGTCAAAATTTGTGCCGACAGTCACCACACTATTATCGTTCCATTTTACAAAAAGAAGTCCCGACTCAGCGTACCTGTTTTATGGCAAGGTTTTATATACATAAATATGATAAAGATATTCACAGATGCTTACCTATAGTCAAATTTTCCGCGCTCTTCTTTTTGCATTGTCTTTTTTAGAAGTAGAGGACAATTTTTAGTTCTTCGCTCCCGAACAGTTCCTGTAGCCCTAAACCCTTTTTGTTTGAGAAGGGTCAAAATATCAAACGATGTAAAAAAGTTGTCAAAAAACAAAATATGGTCTGTAGGATAAGGAATATTCTTAACTAGGTCTAAAATGACTCTCGATCCTAATGGCAAATGTTGACGTTCTCTATCCACCACTTTGGCACCACAATAAGTATCAAACTGATACAGGTATCCGCAACTACTGGTTAGCATCCAGTTTTTGAACCCAAACCGTACAGGCTTCCCTCTAATAAATTGTTTGGCCGAATGTCCACCAAAATATTTGACCATTGACTCGTCAACCGAGAGATTTTGGTGCATGTATCCAAACTGAGAAAACTTTTTACATAACAAATTGGATAGTGGTCTAATTTTCGCCATCCTATCACTTAAATCGAGTACTGAATTGTCAGCAAGATGTAAGTAGCGTTTTATTTGCTGGAAACGGTTTCGTGACATGTTATTGGAAATAAGTGGTAAATGTGTATCTTCGTCTAACTGCCAATACATGCGCTCTCTCGGTAAAGAGTGATAACCGCTGAACAGTAGAATGCCAATAAACACCTTTAGCTCTTCTGAAGAAATGCTCAAGCTGTGCATGTTCTGTTGTGAGGCGTATTTCATAGTTTCGTCAACGATTAGTTGCACAACATCATCATCAACAATAGTTTCAAAAACTTCGACAGGAGATTTACCTTCAAGTGCGGTGTTCATATTACTTCTAGCAGTTTCAAAATATCTGGAGCTAAGCATATCCATATTCATAGGTCTTTTTCTCCATTTTATCGCCGATGGCTCTAATATCGATTTTTTTAACTCTGAGAGTGGGATATCATCATCGCTGTCGCTATCTTCAACCAATTCTAACTCCCCTGGAATGTCGTGTGGAAAATCGTTGCCTAATAAATTGCCTTCGTCAATTTCTTCTTCATCTGTTTCGCAGTCGGTATTTGGAGGAATTATGGTGAAGTTAAAATTTGTGTGACTACTGCTACCAGCATAATCAATTGCAGCAGCAATATTTTGAAATTTTTTACCATAAAACATATTAACGTCCATTGCAAAAATACTACAATTATAACAAAAATATAACATGCATCATCCCATTGTACTCATGCGAGTACACCAATAATAATGCTTACCAAACAACACTTTTAAGAGCTTTTCCAACAAATGTTTATAACTATACTCAAATTAAGTTGTCTTAGCTAAATAATTCACGCAAACTCCTCCACGTTAAGCTCAACACTGATAAAATATAAACAAAATTGCAATGAAATGTACAAAATACTGAATTACGGGAAATCACCGTTTTAGAAAATTGGATTATTAGTTAACACTTACACATGTTTTATTTTTTTTTGATACAGATTTACTCTCTGCACTCTTAAGTTATATTTAAAATGAACAACTCTTCAAAAAAGAGACTTAAGACTTTTTTACGAGAGCATAAAAATGAGTAATTTTCTGTACTCAAGCGAGTACAGTGGGATCAAATGGGCTAAGCTAAGGAAAACACTACAGTGGGAAACTAAAATGCCCACGATCACGCGGCGAAAAACAGGTTTGAGCTCAATCCTAAACGCGCACTCTTGTCCTAAAGCGTCTCAAGAGGATTGAAATTTTTAAGCGGTAAGTATTTTCCCTAAATTCTTACAGGCTAGAGCTAAATACATATATATAAACGTTTCCACTTACAGTCCGTGGGTCGTTCGTTGTTAAGTTTTGGTCAAATGGCTGTTACCTGTTACTCCAGTAGTGGTGGCGTCTCTGGTGGCGGAAAACTTGAGTCCCTCGATGGAAGAAAACTGAAGTCCCTCGGTGGAAGCGACAGTGATGGCAGTTTTTATGTTTTCATTAATTTAACTTTCATTAATTTAGTTTAAACTTGTTTTTTTTTTCTTCACTATATAATCGTTTAGTGTCCTTCGGAAACGTTCTTTTAATAATGTTGTTAATTCTAGTAGTTTCTAGCTTTTAGTTTTTGCTAGTTCTTTCTTTCCTTTTTTTTTTTAATAATAATTTGTTTCTCTTTAAATTTTGTTCATTTTTTTTTTACTTTTTTCCTTTTTTTTTATATAATTTCAAGTTTTTCACCTTTTTTTTTACAAAATATTTCATACGTTTTAAAAAAAATTGTTCACACAAATAAAATTTGGTCACCTTTTCTTTGTGTTTTTTTTTTGTGTTTATTTTTCCTTTTTGTGCGGCCACCACTTCGCTCCGTAAGTATTCAAACGAAAAAGAACCCGATTCCGGCATCTTGCGTCCAAGAAACCTCCTAGACGCCACAATATGTCCTCCACCCACCGTTCTTTCGATTTTCGGACATGGCGCTGCAGGTTTCTCCTCTAGTTATCCTCTTCTTTCCCTATTCATAATTACCTAACAGCTTACCATTGCACTGCCTTATCATTGATTCCACTGCCCTATCTTTCATTGCACTGCCCTATCATCTATTGCAGTGTCCTATCCTCACACAGGGTGCACATCACAAACCCAACCATTCCGACTGACCCTTGTCGGTCACGGGATGGGAGGGAAAAAAAATATGTAACAAAAGTCACGGCTAAATTCAGCTCAACTGCCCAATGGTAATACTGCCACAATGGTAACACTTCCTCCTACTTAATATCAACACTGACTAATATTGTTGATCTGGCCACTCATTATACATACCAACGAATACGGAGGAAAAGAAGACTGGAAAAATTACTACGACACATGGGTAAGTATTAATGAACGAAATTAAAATAAATTAAAACTATTAATTGCAAGTTTAGATTTTTGCAAACAAAATAATTTAACTATTCATAATATTTTCCTTTCAGCTTAGGGTTGGCTATGTGTACCCATTATTGGATTAAGGTAAGTGACAAAATAAATTACTTCATTCATAACCGAGTAAAACAATTCTGATTACAGATTACAATGTGGAATCCCGGCGACAGACGACCATTTACTGGTAAAAAATAAAGGTACGTACCTATAAATTAAATTAGTTAGAAGATGAAAATTAAAACAATTTATAACTTGCATGTTGGCGACCCTGCACTAGAAGTTCCAATGAAGGCGAAACACTTAAATTCATGGGTAAGTGGTTAAAAATAAATGGAGGATAATATTCATAATTTTACCTTTTTTTTCTCCTTTCTCCATTTCAAGAAAATCAGAAAGCAATACTGGTCAACGGACTACGCTGGAATTTAAGGTAAGTAAGCCATATGAACCAAATAAAATTAACCTCGAACTAAAAAAAAAACCCACATCATAACAAACAACTGAAGGTTGGGATTAGTTTTAAAATCTGCAGCATACTTGTAGGCTCAATGCGATAAATAGTCATGCTGTTGATGTATCTACTAAAAAAATCAATGAATGGAATAAAAAGTTGAAGATAGAGAAAAGGAAAGGTCACAAAAATTATGATTTACCGTGACAGGAAAAAGAATAAATAAAAAATCATCGTAATGAAAACAATATCCTAATTTATTTTAAACTGCAGTTCAATCGAAAAATTAATCCACTACCGTTTGTTTATTTAATAAACTAATCCTTTCTTCTCCTTCACAGATATCGACCCTATGAAGCCAGGGCCAACCTTGGCTGTAAAGAATACCAGCAACCTGGACAGAAACTACCAGGTCCAGAACGCCAAAAATTCCAAACAAAAGGTAAGAGTAATTCAATGCAAAAAAAAAATATAAATAAATAAACTAAACCTTAAAAACTAACTTAACATAAAATAGAAATAAAAAAACAAAAAAAAAAATCCTAGAAAACTATAAGTAAATCGTCTAAAAGGAAGAAACAAAAATCACCCATAGTTCATTCATTTCCTTTTAAAAGATTTGCACTTAAATTTTACCAAAAATATAAAATATACAAATAAGATTAATCTTATTTATTGAATAAAAAAAAGGTAGAATAAAAATACTAATCAAATAATTAAAATGTTTATTCCGTCAGGTGCATGAAATGACGGGAGCCATGAAGGAAAAAAAATGTAGACCGAGTGAGAAAATCCACACTAATATATAATTAAAAGTTTGTACCAATAGTAACGCATTTCCTTTCTTACAGATTTTAAAGGTTATCAGCAGATTGAGAGAAGATCAACCGAGCCCAGGCCCAGAAACACCACAAATCCACCGATCTGTAATCTTGAGGTAAGTTTCAGTTCATAAGGTATTAGTATGTAATTTATTATTTCCTGCTGCGTAGCTAAGAGTCCCCGTAGTCTACCAATCGCTCCTAGAATACAAAAAATCACTGCCAGAAGGTAACAAGCACCCGCAGATTGGCTTTACCTTTGCCTCGACTCGTTCTAGTTCGCTCTTAAAGAGAGGTTATTACTCCAGGTGACTAACAACCCCTAGCTCTTAATGGCATAGTTCCCCAGAGTAATCATGGGATTGCACCAATGGAGTAGTAAAAGTTACAACGTAACGAGAAAGAACGCCTGCTCGAGACGGCAACACGGATAAAGCTTACTGTGCACCACGATTCCACTGGCAGACGATTTCAAGCTCCGAGTAAAATATAAATGTAAAAAAATTAATGTAGCAGAGTGATTCGGAGGGCATTTCCGCAAGTTTTTTTCCTTCCCTTTTTCATTCGCGACGGTTTTCCAAGTTCTGTAAAGTTATTGTTTTAGATCCTTACCATGAAATATACCTAAAGACCTGCCTCTTAAGTCCTCAACCTCGTATGGGCTATTCCCGACCGGCTTTACAATTCGGCATTTAACAAATTTACGGGCGAATTTTGCGTTAAACCCGCTTTTAAAATCACTTTGTTGAAAGTTACGACGGTAAACTTCTTGTCCCGGGACAAACTTGACTATCCGGCATCGCGTGTTATACGATTTCTCGTGGCGTAAATATGCCCTATGCATTGAGTCCCTTACTTTCTGCCGTATCAAGGAAATTCTGACTGGGTTTTGACAAATACTCAGCTCGGGATCGTCTAGGCTTTTAAGTTTTCTGGCCAATGTATATAAGCCACCATGCCCTATCATATTCATGCCGAAAAGGGCAAAATAAGGAGTAACTCCTATCGAGGTTTGCACTGACGACCTTAAGGAAAACTCAATTTCGGACAGATGCTTGTCCCAATCAGAGTGATCCTCCTGCATATATGATCTTATTGCGGCCAAAATGGACTGGTTTACACGCTCGGACGCGTTGGCCTGCGGTGAATGAATAGCCGTTCGAATGTGTTTCACGCCAAAATTCCTCACTAAGTCGGCAAATTCTTTACTCACAAACTGTTTACCATTGTCGGACACGAGAGTTTCAGGTGTACCAAATTTATGGAAAACCTCAGCTATTAAGAATTTAATGATGCCTTTAGCATTTGCCTTTGGTAAAGCCTTGAGCAGAACGAATTTTGTAAGGTGGTCTAGAACGATAAAAATAAAACAATTTCCATTTTTAGAACGCGGGTAAGGACCGAGAAAGTCTACAAAAATTCGTTGAAATGGACGTTCACTAATCGATTCTGCTCCCATAGGTGGCCTTAACGTAACATTCGCCGGTTTCGACTCCTTGCATACCTGACAGTTGGTTACAAAATCTCGTACCTGCGTGCCCTGGTTTGGCCAGTAAAAATATTCCCTTACCCTGCGCAAGGTCTTCCCTATGCCTCCATGAGAAGCCTGCAGAGAGTTGTGGGATTTTTCTATTATGGTCTTGGTTAATTCTAGAGGAACCCATAGCTTCCAGGCAAAATCTTCATTTAAGGCCACACCATCATAAGGCCGAACTCTCTTGTATACTAGGCCGTCGACTACCTTTAAATCAGGTAATTGCTCAGAATTTGCTTCTATAGTAGAAACAAGTTCTAAGTAATCACCAGCCTTAAACGCATCAGAATTCAAATCAATCAGCCCATTTACATCTGCTGCGACTTCCTCCATCTCGTAGCGTGATAGGGTGTCGGGTACTACGTTCTGCTTCCCCTGCCTATGCTCTACGGAAAAATCATACGCCTGGAGGTGCAGACTCCATCTAGCTAAGCGACCACTCAAGTCCTTATGAGACATGAGCCATTTCAGACTGCTGTGATCTGTAATCACTGAAAAAGGCATAAGCTCTATGTAGGGCCTAAACTTTTTAATCGCCAAGACAACTGCTAGACATTCTCGCTCAGTTACAGAATAGTTCTTCTGCGCCGGCGTCAGCTTGTGGGAAAAATAGGCAATCGGGTGTTCTCCATCAGCTTCATCCTTCTGAAAAAGTACAGCCCCAATACCTACATCGGACGCATCACACTGAACGTAAAAATGCCTAGAGAAATCAGGGTGACTAAGAAGTGGGCTCGTAATCAGAGCTTTCTTGAGCTGATCAAACGCGACCTTAGCTTCGTCCGAAAACTTGAATTGTTTACCCTTCTTCAGCGTTTTAAAGATTGGAGCCGCAATGGTGGCATAGTCAGGTATAAATTTCCTATACCAGCCTGTTGCCCCCATGAAGCTCCGCACCTGCTTTGCTGATTTAGGATAAACAAAACGAGTGATCGTTTCCACCTAAGCCGGATCAGGTTTTATTTTGCCGCCTCCTACAATATAACCCAAATATCTTAACTCCTTGAAACAGAATTTAGATTTTGCCACATTGATGGTCAGACCTGCCTGCGTTAATCTATCGGCTACGCGTTTCAACAACTCCAAGTGCGTTTCAAAATCTGGCGATACAATCAAAAGATCATCTAGATAGACGAAAACTCTATAACGAAGAGCCGCGGGGATCACTTTATCCATTAGACGGCATAACCTCTGGGCTGCGTTACACAACCCAAAAGGCATGACCGTGAAATGGTAAAGTGGTCGCCCTGGTACCGTGAATGCAGTTTTCTCCCTACTAGATTGATCAAGTGGTATCTGCCAGAAAGCGTCTTTTAAATCTACACTAGATATGTACATCGTATCTCCCAAACGACTGAGCAAACCCTCAATGTGCGGCAGGGGATAGGCGTCCTTGACTGTCAACGCATTGAGCTTACGTGCGTCCAAGCACAACCGGTTCTTCTCACCCCTTCTGACCAAAGTAACGGGATGACTCCATGGACTCTCGCTAAGCTCAATGACGCCAAGATCAAGCATCCTATCTAGCTCTGCGAACATAAGCTTTTGCACAGCCGGAGAGACGGGGTAATGACGGTCTTTAACCGGGGTTGAATCACGGGTATCGATAGAATGCGTCTCTAAATGCGTCTTACCTAGACCTTTCTTTGTGTAGCAGGGGAACATCAAAATGGCTAAATCTAATTTTTGGCGCTGTTCAGGCGTCAAGGTATGAGTCACGACCTCTGGGCTATTATCTGTCTCAGCACAGAGAGTAACACCATTAGTTGTTAGACTCTCTATATTGGCAAATAATTTAAAACCTTTCATAAAATCAATACCCAAGAATAGCTCACGACTTAGAGTAGGCACTAGATAGAACATTATAACCTGCGTTACTTGGCCAAACGTCACTTCTGCCCGTACGCGACCCACGATATTGTGCACTGTACCGTCCGCTGTTTTGATTGTAGAAAAATCGTGGATTTTAAGCCCCGCCTTTTCTACAAAATCAAGACAGTTACGACCCAGACAAGTCACCGTAGCTCCGCTGTCAAGCAGGCCTTCGATCTCTTGACCACCTATGTTAATACGTGTGTAAAGACGTGAGTCTTTACCCTCGTATAATGAAGCAGAAGAAATTTGATGGCGAATACGTCGTCGAATCTTATACCGCTCGCGTGCTTTCTTAATTTTATTTGAAACGCTGCCAAAAATTCGTTGCCTCGCCTCATTATATTCTTTTAATCGAATATGCAGAGGCTTAAGGCCTCTAAGTCGATGTTCAACACTCACTTCAGAAGCTATCCTATCGTTGTTAACTAAAACTCTAACTTTACCTCCCTCCGATTTCGTTTGTTGTATTGCAACTGGGTTCAGACATCGGTCGACCGCATCTCCCCAGGCCGAGACGGGTGCCGAGATCGGTTTCCCTGACACTTGGGACATTTCGGTGTCACTACATTGTCCCTACCACAGCGGAAACAAAACTGCCTAGTTAAAGGTTCCGGACAGTCCACAAAGCCATGCCCAACTACCTTACAGTTCCAGCAAGTATAATGACTCGTAGAACGCACCGCATCCACTTCCAGGTCAATCAAAGACAAGTCTTCGTCCCCACGAGACATTTCGCTTACACGCTGAGTAAAATTCGAGCGCTGCTGGTAAAGTTGGCGCTGACCAGCTATCAAATTTTCGGCTCTCCTGACCTCACGGCAAAACTCGGCTAACGTCCTAACGTTTACCGAAAACATTAGCTGGGCCAGCGAAGGCTTCAGGTTGCTCCTCATTATTTCCACCAGTTGCGCCTCCTCGTATGGGGTTTCCTGCTGATTACAGCCTGGTAGAACTCGTCAAAAGGCTCCTGCGGCAACTGACGGCGATTTAGAATTTGCATCTGGATCTGGTACTCCTTTGCAAATCGGCGATACTGGGCCAGAAGAGCTCTCTCCAACTCCTCCCAGGTATTAATATGCACTACTTTTCGGTAGTCCCAGTACCAGTCCAAAGCTGGGCCATCCAGTAACAGGTGAAAGGACCGCAAAATCTCCGTGTCCGAGCAGTGGTAGTCTCTTCTCAGCGCTCCTAGGCGGAAAATAAATTCCTGCACATTCATCGTCCTGCTAGTGCCGTCAAATTTAACCCCCCATTAGGCCACTTTAAACACATCCAGGGACTCCGGATGGCTTGTCATCGACATATCCGGCTGACGGGCTGCTGGTTGATAAAAAGCCGCTGCAGACCAAGCATCCTGTGGGTAATCGACCTGAGCGCTAAGGGAAGGCTGATAATTTTGAAATATTGGTAGATTTTGCTGCGGTACTTTGTTCGGCGGTGGTAGTGCCTGCTGTTGATTCGGCGGCTGAGAAGGGTGATGATAATACGACAGCGGATTTTGCTGTTGCAGGACATACTGGTGCTGCTGATAAGGCGTTTGTGTCGGTTGTAGAGGTACCGTTGGCGCTGCTACCCTAATTGGTAGCTTTTGCGACTGTAAGCCTGGCTCAATGTAAGGTGAAGCTGGAATTACCGGTGCCGGTTGCGCCCATGCATGCGGCATCTGCAAAGAGGTAATCTGTGGATGATCACATCCAGTCGCAGCAGAAGGCCGGGAACCAACTGGCGGCTGGGTAAAGGTTGACTGCACCTGCTCAGGTCTAACTGGCAACCTCTCGGCGTGAGGAGCAGCACTAGAGGTTTGTGCTGGCGCCGGATTGTGGCCTACTTGTGACAACAAAACCTGCATGATCTCCGACAGAGCTTTACCGATTTTGTTATCGACCTCCATCATAAATCTGGCCTGGCAAGAGCTAACTGACGCCTCTACGATTTGCCGTAGATTATTCGTGGTAATCTGTCCTTCCGTAATGGTGTTGTTGGCGTTACCCTCTCGTAACTCCCGACGAATATTTTGGGCGGTTACGCTACTAAAAGTCGGCGAAATTATCGTCTGGTCTGCGTTTTCAGAGCCGAGGGAGACGTCATGCGACGAAGACGACATAATGGGATCATTTCCGGTTGAAAAGGTTATCACGCTGGTAGTTGTAGGCGCGGGATTTGCCAGTGATGAAACTGTAACCGTAGTGGCAGTATCCGTACCACAAGTCGCACTTGCTGTAGATGTCGGCATACTGTTGGATTCCATCATAAGCCTGTTGGTACGGCGAGTTAGCACCATTAAGAAAACGTACGTATCAAAAAGAAATCAAAAATAATATAATAAAAATACAAAACCAACTAAATTCGGTTATCTTCCAACCGACGCAAAAATCTCTCTGCTCAACAACCCAATTAAAAGGGGAAATAAACGAAAATAAGTAAAGAAAAGATAAAATGCACGAACAATTAAGAGTTCTAACCAAAACGCTGAAAAGCAAAAAGAAACAAAATCTATATCCAAAAAAAAATATAAAAAAATAAAAATATTTTAAAGATAAAATAAAATCCTGTAAAAAAAATGGTTTTTACAAAATAATTCCTTTCGAACCAAAAAAAAAAAAAAAAAGGTACTGGACTAAGCGGTATATTTCGGGGAAAAAATCGAAGTAAAACAAAAAGGTAAAGGTATGTATATGAGATTCATTATGTGTCTGCTTTGTTAAAAAAAATTGATAAATATTTTCAGGAGCTGATCAATAGGCACTTAAAAATTGAACAATTCGCGAAATAGTTGTGTCACCCAACACCAATAGTATTTTGCTGCAACTGAGGTGTAAAACAAGAAATAACTCACTCACAGGACTAGCAATACCACCATTGACGCTGCACTTAGTGTCCCATAGAATGACCGTGGAAAAGTGTAGGTATCAATTCAATTCACAACTACTCCTTGGGCTATGGTATCCCCAGAAAACGAAACTGCTATCTCTGACTTTTTCCCGTAACCTGAGCAATTAAAATCCTTATTGTTTTGTATTTCAAGATATTTAAGCCTTCAAGTTACCAGAAAAAGACAAAGATATTAGAATCTGTAAATCCTCATGTCGCTCTCACCATATGTCGCAACGCGATACCAGATCCTGCATCTTAGCCATCGGGACTTACATATGTGCGAGAGACATGACGATTTACTCGATTCACCTGATTTAGATCCTAAATTAACGATTTATCCCTTGTTGAACCACGTAGCTACTAGTTAGGGACTCTTGAGACCGACCTAACTGGACATACGTACTTCAACAAAAGGAAAAGTAATTAACTATTAGATTGAAAAAATATAAACTAATTTTGTCTGCCAGAACTTGCTTCGGGCCCCACGTTGGGCGCCATTTTGTAGCAGCCGCCGTATGCACATAAAGTAGAGTAAAGTAAAACTCGGGTTACCCGACCGTTGGCCGTGCTGGTATGCTGGCGTAAGCACCGGCTAGGGCTCGCCGTCTTGGGGGTGGTTCTTGCCAACGCGTCTGGTTTGTGCAGCAGCTACAAAAGTCATACCAGCTAACTGAAAAAAAAAATATTGGAAAGGAATAAATTTGGAGCCCGAAGCAAGTCTAGTCAGCTCCCTGTCAGCAAACACACATAAAACTCCATGGCCGATGTTATGCCATGTTTCTGCCCTCCCACAAGAAGTTCCGAGACCTCACCGTGACATCGTATAAAAATCTCCAAAATGTTGGATGTCCCTAGACATTGCCTTTACCTTTTCCCTTCTTCTTTTTACCCCTACTTACCGCTTAATAAACGTTTAGAACATCTTATCTGAGAAGAAAAATCTAATTAGAATTCCATATCCAATTCACATTTTTATTATTATAAAAAAATAATTTCAAAACAAAATGTTGATAATTACCAAACAAAATTAGTTAAATGCACGATTCAATAAGGCAATGAAAATTCAAAAAAAAAGGTAAGTAAATTAATTAAATTTTATACATATAATATTGCAGCATAAATATAAAGGAAACAAATTAACTAAATTTTTATATATATAATATCGCAGCAAAAATAAAAAAGGGAAATAAATTAATTAAATTTTACATCACAAAAAAAAAATGCAGGTTAAGTAAGTATATAAATTATAAAATAAACATTTCTCCTTCGACCAAACGGAATTTCTGCTAGTTCCATTCGCCAGGCTCGTTCCCTCTTTGCTGGATAATAAATCTGCTACGACCTTGTTGCAGGAACTGCCGTCCGTCCGTCACGTGTCCTACGTCCGGATTCTCGTTTAAGGTAAGGGTAGCAATTTACATAACATTACCTATATATATTTTTCACTTTTGCCTATCTTTCTATATTTCTTTTCTAAGCTAAGGAAAACACTACAGTGGGAAACTAAAATGCCCACGATCACGCGGCGAAAAACAGGTTTGAGCTCAATCCTAAACGCGCACTCTTGTCCTAAAGCGTCTCAAGAGGATTGCCTTATCATTGATTCCACTGCCCTATCTTTCATGCACTGCCCTATCTTTCATTGCACTGCCCTATCATCTATTGCAGTGCCCTATCCTCACACAGGGTGCACATCACATATACTAAAAACAATAAAATATACTAGAGTACCCTAAAATATACGAAAATACACTAAAATATATTAAAATACACTAAAACATACTAGAATACACTAAAATATACTAAAATACACTAAAATATACTAAAATACACTAAAATATACTAAAATACAATAAAATATACTAGAATACACTAAAATATACTAAAGTACACAAAAATATGCTAGAATACACCAACATAAACTAAAATACACTACAATATACTAAAATACTCTAACATATACTAAAATACACTAAAATATACTAAAATATACAAAAATATACTAAAATACACTAAAATATACTAAAACACACAAAAATATACTAGAATACACTAAAATATACTAAAATACACTAAAATATACTAAAATACACTAAAATATACTAAAGTACAATAAAATATACTAGAATACAGTAAAATATACTAAAGTACACTAAAATATACTAGAATACACCAAAATATACTAAAATACACTACAATATACTAAAATACTCTAAAATATACTAAAATACACTAAAATATACTAAAATATACGAAAATATACTAAAATACCCTAAAATATACTAGAATACACTATAATATACTAAAATCCACTAAAATCTACTAAAATATACTAAAATACACCAAAATATACTAAAATATACTAAAATATATTAAACTATATTAAAATATACTAAAATATATTTAAATACACTAAAATATGCTAAAATCCCCTAAAATGTACTAAAATACACTAAAATATACTAAAAAACACTAAAATATACTAGAATACATCAAAATATACTAAAATACACTACAATATACTAAAATACTCTAAAATATACTAAAATACACTAAAATATACGAAAATATACTAAAATACGCTAAAACATACTAGACTACACTAAAATATAATAAAATACACTAAAATATACTAAAATACACTAAAATATACCAGAATACACAAAAATATACTAAAATACATTAAAATATACTAAAATATACTAAAGTACACTAAAATATACTAAAATACACTAAAATATACTAGAATACACCAAAATATACTAAAATACACTACAATATACTAAAATACTCTAAAATATACTAAAATATACTAAAATACACTAAAATATACTAAAATATACTAAAATACACTAAAATATACTAAAAACACTAAAATATACCAGAATACACAAAAATATACTAAAATACATTAAAATATACTAAAATATACTAAGTACACTAAAATATACTAAAATACACTAAAATATACTAGAATACACCAAAATATACTAAAATACACTACAACATACTAAATACTCTAAAATATACTAAATATACTAAAATACACTAAAATATACTAAAATATACTAAAATACACTAAAATATACTAAAATACACCAAAAAAAATGGTTTTTTACAAATAATTCCTTTCGAACCAAAAAAAAAAAAAAGGTACTGGACTAAGCGGTATATTTCGGGGAAAAAATCGAAGTAAAACAAAAAGGTAAAGGTATGTATATGAGATTCATTATGTGTCTGCTTTGTTAAAAAAATTGATAAATATTTTCAGGAGCTGATCAATAGGCACTTAAAAATTGAACAATTCGCGAAATAGTTGTGTCACCCAACACCAATAGTATTTTGCTGCAACTGAGGTGTAAAACAAGAAATAACTCACTCACAGGACTAGCAATACCACCATTGACGCTGCACTTGGTGTCCCATAGAATGACCGTGGAAAAAGTGTAGGTATCAATTCAATTCACAACTACTCCTTGGGCTATGGTATCCCCAGAAAACGAAACTGCTATCTCTGACTTTTTCCCGTAACCTGAGCAATTAAAATCCTTATTGTTTTGTATTTCAAGATATTTAAGCCTTCAAGTTACCAGAAAAAGACAAAGATATTAGAATCTGTAAATCCTCATGTCGCTCTCACCATATGTCGCAACGCGATACCAGATCCTGCATCTTAGCCATCGGACTTACATATGTGCGAGAGACATGACGATTACTCGATTCACCTGATTTAGATCCTAAATTAACGATTTATCCCTTGTTGAACCACGTAGCTACTAGTTAGGGACTCTTGAGACCGACCTAACTGGACATACGTACTTCAACAAAAGGAAAAGTAAATAACTATCAGATTGAAAAAATATAAACTAATTCTGTCTGCCAGAACTTGCTTCGGGCCCCACGTTGGGCGCCATTTTGTAGCAGCCGCGTATGCACATAAAGTAGAGTAAAGTAAAACTCGGGTTACCCGACCGTTGGCCGTGCTGGTATGCTGCGTAAGCACCGGCTAGGGCTCGTCGTCTTGGGGTGGTTCTTGCCAACGCGTCTGGTTTGTGCAGCAGCTACAAAAGTCATACCAGCTAACTGAAAAAAAAAAATATTGGAAAGGAATAAATTTGGAGCCCGAAGCAAGTCTAGTCAGCTCCCTGTCAGCAAACACACATAAAACTCCATGGCCGATGTTA